>KE505532.1:243918-256642 GCA_000441515.1 Elaeis oleifera
CCCCCCCCCCAACTGAAGCCATCTCCTTTCCTCTGCTGCCGGCCGTCNGGAAACCCCCCTCTCTCTTTCCTATCTCCTCTCTCTCTATTCTTCTCTACTCCTCTCTCTATTCTGGCTCTATTCCTGTTCGGGTGCTCCTCATCGGACAGCTAGCCATTGGCCCCCTCCCTTCTCCCCCATCTTGGGAACTATTTTCGACCCCTCCACTTTCCTCTCCCTCTCTCTCCCCCCTTCCCAGATCCCTCTCTCTGTCTCCCCTCTTTTTCTCTAGGCCGTCGGACTTCTCTTTCTCAGCGCTGTTGGGTCCTCGCCGGCATTACTCTCTCCCCTCCAAGATTGTTTGTCGGGTACTCTCCTGTTTTTCGCTCCTATCCCCTCGAATTCTCTTCCGATGCGGTTATCGAGTCATCACCGGTGGGCAACAGATCTATCCCTCTGGCAGGCGTTGGATATCGGATGGACGGGCCTCCTTCCTCTCATCGCGGGACCGGCTCTCTGTTTCTCTCTCCCTCAAGCAAGATTTGGTCGACGTTGCTCTCCTCCAGATATGATGGTCGACAATGCGCCTCTCTGTGCTTTTCTTCCTAAAATGGTGGTCGATGTCGCTTTTCTCTTCTCTTTGCATTCTGTTTTTCTCACCATCACAGTCTTCGACGTCGACAATCTCTTTTGACGATGGCATGATATTTTTTAAATTTCAAAATTTGAATGTGAAGGGAAATTTTAAATTTTGAATGTTGTTGATGGACCGAGGGAGGATTTGGATGGTGTTGGTTAAGATTATTTTTTTTTATATATATATATTTTAATAAATTTGATGACTATTGTGATAAGACACATTAGTCTTTTTTTATATAAAAATAAATAATAATTAAAAAAATAGCTTGCATGGAAGTGGCAAGGAGTCCAATCCAGTAATGTTGGTGACGTATTGGCTGGTTTACATCCGGTGGGTCCACCCCTGCTTCATCTGGGAGGAGTTTCGCGGTTTGAACATTCGAGGTGCTTTCAAATGGTTAGCTCTAGTATTTTGGGTGGTACCTCTACTGTTATTCTAAGGGGAAATTACAAATTAGGAGGAACAGAAGAACAACTAAAAAATATAGTCACATATAAGGCATAGAATGGTTACGGATTAAAACTGTATTTTTTTTTATTTCAATTATATGCTTTGTAAAAAAAAAAAGTATATGCTTTGCATCATTTTTTTTTTTTTGGGCGGGGGGGTCATATAAACTCAATAATCCATCAGATATTTACCATATCGTAGTAATTTCTTCGCTGCGTTTTCTGCCGAGTGAAGCGGGAATCCCTCTATGAGTGGCGACAAACTCTGTATTTTTTTTTCTTTTGGTCCACAGCCCCATGAAGCTGCCACCTACCCCGGTCCGGAATTCCCCGAAAAGTCTACGAGCCAGCTCACGAGACCAGAGCTGCCTTTAAGTCCCCACAACAATGGATCTCTCAAGTGAAGCATAAGTCAAATCCCAACCATCCTTCTTAATAGAATTCCGGCAACATATAGAATCGTATGATGTCGTCCATTCTCTCTCTCCGTCATGATATCTAATTCTCTATTTTAAAGGTACAATACGTGTGTTGACAACTAGTATACACAACCATTCTAAAGACTGGAAGTGTAAAAAGACTATTCTAAAATGAGTACTAGGTTAATCTCAATCTCTACAAAAATACTCTCTTATAATTTGGGAATAAATAGATGGGATCCGCATAAGCCAATCTAATAACTGGGTGGATGTCCTACTGAACAAATAAACCCATGGACCAGATCTCAGTAAAGATCATTGAATGGGGTTCACGAGATGGTGATATGCTGTGGGCCTCCAAGAGTACCGCACCCCTTGTCCATTTGCATTAGGAGGTGTAGCTAAGCTTCCCTGATAGACACAGTGATTTGTGATAGTAGATTATGTTCCCCAAATCATTCCATTATCCCAGTTACAATCAGTTCCAAGCAGCAATGCCAACTGCAGCTGTACTACTCCATGCTCCAATTCCATGCAGTTGCTGTGGCAGCAGGAGTCCCCTCCTGCTAGCCACAAGAAGAGATGATTGATCAGGTGGACCATCTAGAATGCAGAACATGTTCATGTGACAAACCAATGCTCGATACATAGTCGACATAGATCGAGACCACTCGACCGGGGAAACTCTTGGTATATCCCCGGCATTGAGTTGTATTGGTACGAAACATTTTATCGAAAACACTACATGAAGCAGGCTTCTATTCTGATTTAAGCCCTTGGATTTTTGCCATTAAACAGTGTGTTTTCACTTTGTTCTAGCTAGTGTTATTTTCTCTTATAGCATTCGTAGATCGATCGTGCATGCTAAATATACTAGAGCTCGTCATGTGTTGCATTTGGCCCATTAGTAGGAAAACAACCCTTCCTATGCAATAAGATACATTGTAGGGCATGATACATCGACTTACAAAGCTGGTTGCCCTACAAGAAGACATGCTGCAACTTGCACACACCCCACCACCCCCACGGCCCCCCCCCCTCCCACCCAACCAAGACAACAGGAAGAACTGCACCAAGGATCACCCACAAGCACCTCAAAATGTGGATCCTGGTAACATGTCATGGGGCCAGGGCCCAGGATTGGGCCAGGATGACCTGAATAGGGGCATGAGAAGGCCTAGGGGCAGAGATCCCAAGGTAAGAGGGTGGTGTTGGTGATGGTGGATCTATGTAGAGTTGGTGAATGCATGGAACAGCTGGAGAAGGGTATTTTTCCACCACCCGGTAACAGAGGGAGAATTACATAGTTAATGAGAGGGCAAGAAAGAGCAAGAGAGGGTACGATTACAAAGTTTGTTAACAATGTTTTGTCTCTTGCCTTCGGTTCTTTCAAGCCCCACTGCCTTCCAGTTTTCCCAGACGACTTTTACGGTAGTTTTACTCCCCTCATGGTCATTGCTCTGGAGTGGGGCCATTGGCACTGTTAAAGCCAGGCCTCACATGCCCTCCCAACAAATGGCTACATCACTCCATCCAGCCTGGACCCTGGCTCTCTCTTGTCAATTTTCCTGCCCTGCCGAGGCCCTTGGCTACGATCCTCTTGGACCCAAACGATTGGGTTTCAAGGAAGAGGTGGTCTTTTGACCTTTTTTAATCCTCCTCTTCTGTCTTGGACTCTTTGAGGAGGAGGTTTCTCAAGGACTATACGGGTGAAAGGGACGTAAAGCTAACCCTTTGCTTTTAAGTGATGGCAAAGGTGGCAAGGGATTACCATTGCAGCACGTAGAGTAATTGCGTATTGGTGGAGAGGATTGCTATCTAGATCGGTTTCTCTACGGTGTTGGAACTTGGAAACAAGGGGATCTAGTCTTCTGTCTTCTGCGTTGCAATGGGTGTGGAGGCGACCCCAGTGTCAGCGGATTGGGCCCAGGAAAATCTCATCATGTTTGACAAGAATCCTGAGGATTATGTGGTCCTAGGTTAGGATATCATTTTCTCGGTAAAACCAGATATGTGACACGATGTAATATTTTTGCACTCATTAGATACTAGTTAATGGTTGATCTATTGAGACAAAATATTTTATTCTATTTTGACGTCCAAGATGCAGCTTCATTTCATGTCTCCAGATTCGTTTTATTGATGACATTACTTCGTTGTTCCTATGCATTTCCTGAAGTCGGCATCATCATGATCATGCCACTAGTAGACTTAGGGTGTAATAATTGATAAATAAATCATCATTCTGTTAATCGAACCCCATCTGCTTCTTTCTCTAAACAAAGTAGTTGGAATTTAGAAAATTTTTAGCTCCGAAAGGAGACCGCATGCAATTATAATATACCAAGCATGCTATCATATTACCATACAGAACTCTCAGAAATAATCATCATGAGCCATTCAGACGTAATCATATGCAAACACTTGACCAATGAACTGTATGCAATCGCACATATCCAATAACATGCACTTAGTTTTAAAACATTTTGCAACATATACTAGCTTCTCATCAGGCACTGTTTACCTTACCGCCCTCCAGCTGCTATCTACTAGGTCAAACTTCAGATCCCTAACAAGTTTTCACTTTCTATTAGATGCTGATATAATGAGCGTTTCACATATTAAGCATGCACTATTAAACTCAATTAAGCTTGTGGGCAAACAGAGCATCAAAGATTGGCTAAGTCTAGACCCAGCTGGCTACCCTAAAGAAGTGGGCTAAAACAGTGAGGACCTCTTTATCATGCCTCCCATGTCACCCAAAAGACAAAAACAGCATAAAAATGGCAAAAGCTACAGTGGCACGTCACAGAAGAACATGAGAAAAGATAAAACCTACATAGTGTTGGGTGTTTAAAAGTCAAGCCCTCCATGACCCCCAAAGTAGGAAACCACACAGTTCCATGATGTTGTGTTGCTCTTCCATCACTCGTTCCCATTATTAGAATATAATAAACCAAAATCAAAGCATGCAACGAGAGATACATGTAAAGAATCTACTGGACCAGGAGTCTCTAATTATCGACTCAGTCAATTGGACTCCAGCACAACATAGCTTTCGGTCTCATTTAATTGGACCCGGGAGCAGGGAGGGGCACTCTCGTAATTGTGTTTGAAAGAGATGGCTCACTATGTGAGGCTTCCGTTACGGGGGGATGGGGTACGTGGCGGGAAACGACGAATGGAGTCTTTTCCGTTGAAGGCCACACGTCAGGCAAGAAAACGCACACCCCCATGCGATCGACTTCCAGCCGTTCGATCCCACTTACTCTTTTCACGTGGACGGCTTTGATCTTCGACCTTTGGCTGGCTCGCAGTCCCTGCTTTCTATAGTAACACGAGAGGATTAGGTTATAAGTATATTGCGCCACGCTAACGTCACCCTGACGTCAGCTCGTTCAAATCACCAACCGCCCATCAGTATATCAGTCAGCCACCATATGTCAATCAGACGGGCGATATAGTGAGGCGTCCCCGTTCACGAGGAACACAGTTGACACCGACCGGTTCCTTCGAGAGGCCATGAAACGGGCGGACGAGATCTCTCGTGGACGAATCGAGCGGACGGGTACGATTGATACAGCCGAGGTCCAACTGACCGTCCGATGGAAACCGGTACACGACAAAAGGAAATTAAAGCTCGTTGCGCGGGACCGCTAAAACCACGCCATCATTGTCATCGACAGCTGGTAGCTACACGAAGCGGGGAGTGAGCGGCGAGAAAATGGATGTGAGAATATCGTTACGGGGACAATAAAAGTTCGAACATCACGAGGTCCTTCGCGACGCTGCGACAGCGCGCGCGCAGAGACGGCGGGACCACAGTACTTTCCTGGCAACGGGACCACGTGTCGTACCCCCCACTGGCCCAAGCTCCAAGCTCATCATCGTCCTTGGAGCATTACCGGGAATTAGGAACAAAGATTTGACGCGTCAATTCCCGTTTTATCCCCAGGCCTTTTCCAAGGACGCCGTGTTTAATCGGAGCCGTCGGTGCCACCCCACACCTGCCATCCCGCCTCGGAAACCGAAATTTAATCAAGCGCATGGCAAAATCTTGGGAACCCAAAGATTACACTGGGCAACAGAACGATGCGCACAATTAAGATAGCACATGATTGGAATATTTTGGGAATTATTGGTATATCATGAGATTTTGAGAGCGGATTAATTAACGAGATTGCTCTTAATCTCTTGTCGAAAGAATTATTTTATAAAATAGATATACGAACAAAAAGAGCAGCACAACAGTCTCCGGCTGAGGGCCCTAAGCTAACCTCGCATCCAAAATATTCTATATATATAATATATATCATATATCATAAAAGGAGCTAACAGTTTCTCTCTCCTAAAGCGACAAAAGAAAGGGGAGGAGTTGGTGGGAGGGAGGGATTCTAATCTCTGTTTTCAGAGATTTTTACCATCATCGCCTGTATCTATACTCTCTGTACAACGGCCCTCGGCGAGGCGCCGGCGCTTGGAGAGGGGCTCGGCGCGGGCCAGCTCGGTGAGAGGCGCGGCGGACTTCTGGGTGTCGCAGCTGCCGCAGGCCGCGGCGTCCAAAACGCCGACCGGGCTCTGCGGCATCGGCAGCTCTCTCCGCGGCTTCGCTCGCCCAGCCGATGGGCACGTGTCGATCAGGTACTCTTCCATTAGCTGGCGACACCCACTCACCGTCTCCTGATCCTCGAAAAAGAAAAAATAAAAAAATCTTAGCGCCCGGTCACCAACCAAAAAAAAAAACTGTCGGAATTGACTGACGGGAAGTTTGCAGGAAAAAAAAGTAACCAGACGTTAGGTGTCCGGTCACCAGCCACTAAGTGACCACTTTTCCAGCTAAAACAAATCACGCCATTCTTTTTTCTATTGTCCCTTTAGAATTAATAAAAAATCGGGAAAATTGTCTTTCTGTACACAAAGGAAGCGCGCCATGTACGCATGCAGAAAAGGCAAAAGAAGTGGAAATGGGGTAATTTGACTGCAGGTGACCAGAATCCAGCGATTAAAAAAGAGGAAATTACCTTGCTGACCCACACGTCGAAGCGGCTCGATGGATCGCCGTCGTCGCCGGCCGGGAATCGGCGATCTCGTCAACCGCGCAAAGGATGGCCGCGGCGGCGATGGCCGACGGCCGGTAGCCCAAGAAATCCACCACTACCAAATAATTAAACAATCGTTTCATTTTAAAAGCAAATTAACCCGCAATTTAATAGCTAATAATAATAGACGGATAAAATTGAGTTTTTTTTTTTTTTTTGTAATATAAGGTTTCAGTTAATACCACGGTGGTGCTGAGAATGAGATCGGCAGCGCGGGAGAGGATAGAGGCGGCGGAGGCGGAAGAGGAGGCGGAGGGGAGCAAGGCGGTGGCGAGGTGGGTAGGAAGTCGAAGGGTGTGACGGAGCGCATCCGCCAGCGGAGGGCGGCCATGAGGAGGAGCTCCATCCGGCGAACGGTGCGGGGCTCGAACACGAAACGCGGGTCCAGGATCTGGAGGTCCAGCAGCAGTGGCACGTGCGTCTCCTCCATCTTCGCCGCCACCGACACGCACGCCACCGACAACAACTGCATCGGCCACCCGCTCCTCTGCCCGTCCTGCCCCTGCGTCGCCTTCCATATTTAGCCCAAAGCCAACCAAAGAAAAGAAAAAAAAAAAGTAAAAAAATCACACCGCCGCCACCACCACCACGATGACGACGTTAGATTTGATAACGGAATAAAACATACCGGAAGGCTATTCGAGGAGAGAAATCGGTCGAGATAGTTGACGGAGAGGTACGCCGTCACCGGGCGGAAGCGGTAGAACTCGTTCACCTGATCACATTGTTATAAAAAAATAAAATAAAACAATAAATTAATAATGGAAGAAGGAAAGAGAGAAGAAAGGTGGGTATTTTGGGAAGAGAAGACCTTGAGGATCCAGTTGATAGCGTCCTGGCGACCGATGGCGTCAAGAAAGCGAGCGTGCAAACGGGAGAGATAGTCAGGGCGGGGCATGTGATCGGGCTCCGCTGCGAGGAGGGCGGCGACGGGGCGGTCGCCGGAGTGAACCGGGAGGGCCCACTCGCCGTCGTTGTCGGCGGCGCCGTCGTCGTCCCAGGAGGCCACATCATCGGCGTCCTCGGCGCAGAAGAGATTAGAGGACGCGGAGAGGAGCTCCGGAGGGAGCGCCATCAGAAGTAGGAGAAGAGAGAGAAGGAACAGCTGATAAAGGGAACGGGTGGTCAAGGGGGTGACATTCGCGTTTCTGGGCCGGGTAAACGGCGGCGGGCTGGAGGCGGGTGGTCCGGCGTGAGGCGGAGTAGCCGGCGGCAGCGGCGGCCGCGGTGATGGGTTTGGGCATGGAAGAGAAGGAAGGAGGAGAGAGAAAGGGCCTCTCTCTCTCTCTCTCTTCTCTCTGTCACTGAGACGCACTCGCTCGCTTGCTTTCTCTAGAGCAGTGTTGGTTGGCTTTTGACGGCCGGTTAAGGAACGAGAAGACGCTCAGCGCGGACCGAATGAGCAAGAGATGTTTCTCTTCGGGGTTTTATATAATCCGTATATTTTGTGTTCTTATTTGGAATTTTTTCTTTCTATTTTAAGGTGGGAATTTGGAAATAATCTTTTTGCCCATGTGCTTTAATTGAGGATTTGGAGATTGTTATCTCTTAAGCTGTTATCCCTGTTTAGTAGTTTTGATGGCACGGCATCGATTGCTGTGTTTACCTCCAAAAGAGGTCCCCCCGGGTCCCTTCCTTTTTGGATTTTCAACATTTTTTTAATAAATTACACCACTCTTTTTAATAAATGACATCACTAAAAGAGATTTTTAGAAGAGGTCAAGGGTAATGTATGATAGACCCAGAGGAGGAGTGGGTAAATAGAGTGGCTTCTCTTGCTTTTTCCTACTTGTTCTTTATTAAAGCAATGAAATGGAAGGGGAAAGGTTTAGAGAATGAATGAAGGTTTAATACAAAAATAGCCACACCTAGAAAGAAGATACATGGTATAAGCATGTTTCCTCCTAGTTTCTGTAATTGTTATACTTGATGAAACAAAAAGTAGAATGCTAGCTTTAGAGAAAGGTATTGTACATTTTATGGATTTTAGAAAGAGCTGTAAAAGAGCCATGTCTGGTCGAAGCATGTGGTGCTTCATTCGACATTAGGAAAGTAGAGAGTTTCATAGGTTCTGTTTTCGGTTTTCTTCGTAATATTGTGGTCTTAAACCGGGTTCCATTACTATTTGGACAAATTTTAGCCATATTAATTGCTAATGCCACTCAAGCAATACTAATGCAGGTCAATATCTAATATGTTTTAGAGACTAATCAATAGCTAATGCTAATAAACCTCCATTTGATGGGCACGAGTTTTTTGAGGTATCCATGATCCATGGTATGATGAATGGCTATATTATACATTCGTGTGCAGCGTGCATCACACAACCGTGCATCCATTCGTGGCCTTTCATCGTGTGAAGGACAGTGTGTGTGATGCACCGCAAAGAATCCGTGCTCCCATTTGATAACTGAGATGGATGGATATGGATGTTATTCATTAATGTCTCTCTGCTAGTCAGTCCATGATACGAGCGCCTCTTAATGCTAATAATAGGTGAATCAAATACCTTTCAAGAGTCATCATGCAAAACGATAACTAATGTGAAAAAGCTTCATTTTGATAGCTGGAAGGGAAATATTTATTGGGTATGGAGTAATGGGAGTTGTTTGTTAGTGTTTTTCTGCTAGTTAGGGTATGATGAACCCTCGGTTGTGATGCAGGGCTATGATAGAAGCTGGCCAATAATCTTTTTGATGTTTATAATAGATGAATCCAAGTAGTCCTCAAGAGCCATGATGCAAATCAACAGCTAGTACAAAAAAGCTCCACTTAATAGTTGGAAAGCAAAACACTTGTTGGGTACGGAGTAACTTGCGCTGTTCCATAGTGTCTCGTGAGGGCATGATCAGGACTCAGTTGTTATGTCGGAAGCTGGCTAGTAGGAAAGAAGATGCAAAACCATAGTCCATGCAGCAGCACTTGTCTAGAATACGCAAAGTTATTCCCTTCTGAGTTTTTATCCCAAGTTCATGTCTGGTTGATAAATGAAAAGGGCAATAGGAATTGCAAAATTCTATTCCTGGAATAAAAAATTGCTGACCTTTAGGTAAGTTTCACTTGGTTTACCATGTTCATTTCTAAATATGCAAACTAGTTAGGTAAATTGCCTCAGTGATTGATTGGCATCATAATACTTTATCAAATGATCAACAGGCTTAAAATTCCATGAATGGATTATCATGCAACAAATCAATTATAAAATTTCCAGTTAAGCTGTGATTGTAGAAAGCAAGTCATGAATCCAACCAAGGTCCATGCCAAAAAATTCCAGCCCGCTTTCATCAATCCTTGTTTGGGTTTTGGAAGACTATTTAATCCAATATATGCATGATATGGAAGCTTCTCCACATAACATAACTAATTTATAAGTTAAACAATAACTTTCAAAGTGATTTGTTAAATTCAATATTCAAGCACTCTTTTGTGTGTCGCGCTCATAATGTACATTAAAAATGTCACTTCTCTATCCCCACACCTGAGATAATATGAACTCACAACACGTTCAGAGACCAAGAGATTAAGAACTTAAGAGTACCCATGCCTCCACAAGGAAATTTTTTATAGGGTCTTTTGTATGCTTTTTAACCATTGCCGTGCCAAGGAACATTAAGGGGGACAGGAGGAGCAGCTGGGGCGTATAACGTTGTAACGAGACTGGAGAGAGCGGAGGCTGGACTGGAGGTGGTATTTGTGGTGAGTTGCGGTCGACTGGGTCTTGGCAGTGGACTCACCAGAAGCCTGTCCCAAGAGTCCTTCCCCTCTCAGCCTTGGACTACCTCATTTATTTAGTTTGCTCGCTTATTAATGGGCCGTGGTGGGAGCTCTACAATTACGTGTACCACCCTTGGCTGCTGTAGCCTTCCGAATCCCAAGCGTCGGTCCACTGAGAGGGTTCGGCTGCATGGTCAGTTGCGCGTTGACCGTCGGACTGACTACCCTTGCATACGTGCAGCCGTCAGCATGATTGTACACGAACAGTATTTGGCATGTGCTTTGTACATGATTCATTTAAGATAGAGATAGCAGAAAAGTGATTTAACCCATGAATCCCGTTCATATCCGATTTTTCATAAATAGGTTTGCAATTGTACGGTATATATTCAGATTTTAAGAAGATCGGCCTGCCTTGTTCTATTTGTTAAATAAGTTATGCTGCAAGAGAAATTCATTGATCGAAATTAATTTTCATTGAGATATATTCAAAATGATATAATGAGATCACACTAATTATAAATTCAAAGATCATCAAATCGGTAAGCCATACTGATGAAGTCTGTAACGACTAATAATCTCGATTCAGAAAAAATAAAAATATTCTTCCTCATAATAAAGAGCCATAACGTGACGTAATGGCCTGCAGAGCTAGGTCTAACAAAAATAAATTTCGGCTAGTGGCTTACGGGCTCAATCTTTAAATAAAAGAGGTATGAAGGGAATTCCCAAGATAAGCAAGCGAGAATGCTCGAACACGGGAGAAGAGCTCTTATTCCGCTCTTCCGACTCTCGCTATTTTTTTTCAGCACTATTCCTAAAGCTTTGATTGACTTAAGCATTAGAGGGTCCCCTGCCAAAATACCTCCAATGAGTAAAAACTTTCCTCGCAAGTATCCTTCGATGTCACAGATCTCAACCGACATTTTGTTCCAGCCACAGCATCACCTTCTCGGAATTTTGCAGCAACTGATTAGTGCTAGAAGAAGGATCTATAAGCCCCTTTGAGAGAAAAGAAAGCATAGTACAGATGAGAGCACAAAACTCTGCTGCCTCCCGCTAGCAATCCATCCATCATAGCCCGAGCAATACTGCTCATGGATCCATCGTAGTGCAATCTCTGACCACAATACATCCACCGCTATATGAGGCCTGGCTCACCAGATCCAGGTGCTGACCGGCACTATACAACGACTCCAATAAGTAATGGAGCAGTAGCAATAGCATGTGGAAACAAACCCTCAAACAGTTTCCTTCCATCTCAACTAGCGGTCTCGCTCCCAAAGCCCGAGATCCATCCTCCAGTGGCACTCCCACCGCACCACTGCCATTCCAGTTCGTTCATCTTCCACTGAGGAAAGAGACACACCAAAGAAGCTCTTCCCCATCGGTGATTCGATCTCGGCCAACTTCTCTAAGCCCGAAAGGTCCTTATGGAAAGAGGAGCTCAAGAAAAGAGTCCAGGACATCGAGCCATTGCAAGAAATTAAGTATTGACGATGGCTTTAGCAATAGTAATCCCGCCGTCGCTAATACCAACTTTACCGATCGAACGTTATGATGAAAAATTTTTCGTTGCTAAAAGATCGGCGAATTATTAGCGATGACTTTAATACTTATTAGTGACGGCAAAGCCATTGCTATAAATTTAACTTTAAAAATATCTATTAGCGACTGTTTTAGCGACAAAAGCTATCCATCGCTAATGGTGTGCCCTAAAAATCTCTCGGATCCCAATCGCCTTGTTCTTCATTCACCGCCTCCGATCTCCAGTTTCCCCGCCCACCATCGGAGCCACCTCGGATCCAGCATCCCCCCGGATCATGTGGTCCTGAGCCCGCATCCCCGAGCTCCCTCCTTCTTCCTGACCGCCTCCCAGAGCCGGTGTCTCGCCGTTCAGCCCTCTTTCCTTCCACGCCCTCCCTCGCCGAATCGGACCCCCACAGCCTCCCTTTCTCCCCCACTACTCCCTTTATCGGATCGAACCCCCGCCACCTCCCCGTTCTCCCCTTCTCCCTCGCCACCCATCCCATTGCCAGATCGGACCCACGGCGGCCTCCCCTTCTCCCCCGCCCTCCCATCGGACCGAACCCCGCTGCCTCTCCCTTCTCTACCCCACCCTCCCCTTGCTAGACCAGACCCAAGGCGGCCTCCCCCTTCTCCCCCCTCCTCTTGCTGGATTGGACCTCCCGCCGCCTCCCCCATCTCCCCCCACCCCTCCCTTTGCCGGACCAAACCCACGGCCCCACCTCCCTCTTGGAGCGGCTAGCCGTCGGAGCACCGTCGGACCACTGTGAGTATTAGCGATGGCGACGGTAGCCGCCGCTACACCCCATTCCCATCTTTTAAATTTTAAATATTTAAAATTAGATTTATCTGATTATCATAAATTAATAATATTTATATTTAAATATTATTAATTTT
>KE505532.1:268153-281583 GCA_000441515.1 Elaeis oleifera
TCTAACTATTGGAGATCATTAAATCAAATTCAATTAGGTTCAAATTAAGTGTAGGAATTGGCTAATGTTTATCATATAAGCAAAACCAACTACAAGAAGAATTGGGTTCACCCAGGTACTAGCAAAATTAATATGAATCCAATAGAATTTTCTAAATCTATATAAATTGGTACTTCATAAGTTCAATTATAACCAATCCAGATCTTCTCTCTTTATGTGTAATCCCATAGATTCAATTCTATCTGATAGTGAGACATACCATGATCTCTATCATAGGTATCATTGAAATCTCTTTCAGTAGATTAGAACAGTTTTACTCTAACTCGATAAGGATTATTGATCCAAAATGATTCTATTAAGCTCTCACAATTCATCAGTTACATCAGCAATATGTAGTGGTAATCCAACAGAATCGAAATAGAACCTCTAGGTGTAGTTAATATATGATATAGTAGCTCTATCATGAGTCCTAACTAGATGGTAGGTCCTGGATAAATCGTCAAACCTCATCATCAGTCATATAATAGATCCGATCAGCTCAAATCCATGAGTGATTCTAATAAAATTTTTTTATCAATCACACTGCTATGGTCATAGACTTATGGACTCAGCTTCTCAAATCTCATAAGACTACTCCTCTCTATCAAGATCGATAGATCCCATCTAAATGCATATGTTGCCCCCACACCTCAACCAACTGAAGCCAACATCTACTATAAAAATTCATAATTGAGTTAATACATATGTGTAGTCAAACTACAGTAGTCTTACTGTAAGCAACTGTGATATCACAGGTCAAAAATCAGTCATATAACTACAGCATCGAGATGATCACTGTCGATTGGATAGAAATCCATATGATCTCTTGTATGGTCACGTTCAGCATTAGTTGTTCTCTAACAACCATCCACACTTGCTGCTCAGTATCTCTACACCATAGACTAGAGACTCATCTATCCCAAAAAAGTGAATCGTATGTTGGTCTATCTAGATCGATCATCATCTCCATGACTATTCAATGATCGAAAGCAATTTAAGAATCAATCATACATGGCTCTAATTTTAATACTTGAGAATATGTATTGTAACATCAATTTCAAGGATGATTCAAAGACACCTAACACTTGAATGAAAAAAAATTATCCTTTATTGATTAAATCAATAGTTTAAGTATAAATTTATATCATAGAATGAAAATATGTCAGCCAACAATTGACTTCTAGGACATACATCTAACAGTTAGAGTCAAGGCTATGTCAAATGATGCTCGACCCCAGATGGAATGCTCAAAAAGCAGCATCAAAAGGCTATGCGATGCATGGCAACCCAATCAGGATAAACAGATCCTCTGCTGGTCCCCACGCACAAATGAAGTCTTGAGCCTCCCAATGCTCGGGGATAGAAAGTGGCTCAACATTCAAGAAAGGACAAAAACTCCCTAAGGATTCTTATGGCTTGGAGATCCGACTCTCCAAGAAATCCAATATGGCCCATTGTAGCCACATGGTTCACTATAGCCAATCGGGACAAGTCTTCAAAAATTCTAACATGGCCGACTATAGACACATGGCCCACTGTAGCGACATGGCGTATCATAGTCAATCGAGGTAAGTCTCCAAAAAATCCAACATGGCCCACTATAGCTACAGGTAGCTCACTATAGCTACATAGCCCACTATAACCAACCATAGCATTCTTTCAAAAAATCTAATGTATCTCACTGTAGCCACGGATGGCCCACTATAGCCAAATGGCTCATTGTAGCCAACCAGGATAAGTTCTAGAAAATCCAATGTGGACCACTGTAACTAACTAGGACAATCTCTTGAGAAATCCAACATGGCCAACTGAAGCCACATGACCCATTGTAGTCAACTGAGGTACTCTTCTGGGAAATCCAATATGGTTCACTGTAGCCACACGACCCATTGAAGCCAATAAGAATTAATCTCCTAGAGACCTCATACTACTGGGAGAAGTCGGTGATAAATACAAGAGAAGAGTCGACTCACCCTCAAGGAGAAGTGCTAGATGACACATCAAAAAGAGCCTCAGTGAAGGAAGCACTTCATTTAGAAGGTTCGCATATATTCCAGAGAAACTCATAATATTTCAATCGAACGAAACTCATTACAACAAAAAAAGAAGAAGAAATACAAAGCTCAAGCAAGGCCCTCCAAAAAGGTCAAAAACTTGATTGTGGAGGGTGACGGGCTAAGAGCCCAAATAGTCACTATCGTGGCTTCACAATCGGAGCTACAAAACTTTTCAATACCTCCCATGTCAAAGCAGGACGCCTACTAAAGTACTCCTTCAAAGCATCTAATGATTGATCAAAGGAAGAAGGAGGTCTCCCAAGCAGGAGAAGAGCGCTGATAACCCTTCGACACTAGGCAAGATAATGCCACCACAACATTGAGGAAGATAATCAAGATAATACTAGCCTCGGCAATAGAGCTCCTACTTATAAAAGGAGCAGGCCCAGAAATATTCAAACACCATACTAAATGTGCGATAAATGTTGCCATCATAAAGGCCTCAGAAGCTGTGCTTCCTAAGAAGCAAGTATCATCATTAAATGCGAGCTCCACCATGTCTTTGGACTGTATGGCTCCTGCCGCTTAACCTCGAGACGAATCATCTTCTCTGACTTGCAAAAGTGACACAGCACCGGTTAGCATTTAATGCTTGGAATGTGCACAAGTCCACAACTTTCAAAATTCATTCATTACATACGGATGAAGCAAAAGCTTTGGATAATGTCAAGGGAGATTTCAGCTCAAAATTGATTTGGCTAATCCATCCGAGCTATTCGATTCCTTGATCGAGGCAAAGAGCTGACTACACCAACATCACAGAGAAGCAAAAGCTTTGAACAAGAGGTAAATATAATGAAAATATATCTTTCATTAATCAATAATTTATTATAGAGTTTTGTTGAAGTAAAGATGCCAAAAGCAAATACATCTCTCCTCATCGATGTTGCCAGGGTGGAGGCATCTCAAATCCACCTTTCGGGACTATCTTCTTCAGGTGCATCTTGCAGTCCTTGAAGCCTTGAATGAATCCAGCCGAAGACATCTTGACAAGCTCATCCTCAAAGTTCGTCGAGGTCTTGTACTCCATAATGCATTCATATCTGACTTCGATAGAAACCTCTATTGTAGCCTCAACAAACCCTCAACTATCCCCAGGTAGGTGAGGATCCACCACGAGCCCTATTGACCCTCCAAAGAGAGGCAAGGCTCAGCCTGACGAAGGAGGAGTCTGGAGCGACTTCGATGCAACAACTTGTGACCTTTTAGCTGCGGCCAACCTAGTCCCCACCAAGGACTGCCATGAGTTGGAACAAAAACTCTGGTTGGGTACTCCTCACCCTTTTGGATGAAGATTTCCTACTGAGAGAGCCCATCTTTTCTTCACAGCTAACTTGATAAATGACAATAATGGCTTCATGACTAGAAGACAAGAAAGAGAGAATCTACTTCTAAAGACTACTATGACAAAAGGATAACTAATAGTCAGATGGTAGAAACTCCACCAGATGGAT
Source organism: Elaeis oleifera (assembly GCA_000441515.1). Classification (NCBI taxonomy): domain Eukaryota; kingdom Viridiplantae; phylum Streptophyta; class Magnoliopsida; order Arecales; family Arecaceae; genus Elaeis; species Elaeis oleifera. The sequence goes on from KE505532.1 coordinate 271,704, forward strand.
GGTCCATTTATCCAGGCTGTCGATGGTGCACATCTACCGATGGTGTGCATCTAGATCATGCCACTTGGCTAGCCCTGAAGTGGTGCACCATGTGGCCTTTCATTACACAATTATTTGATCAAACCGTGTGGGACAACTCATGAAGCATGCTTCGAAACTTACCATAACTTGCTGCATGGTGGATCTTGGATGACTCTAAGGGCAATCTTCGGATTTCTTCTCTTGAGAGTAGCATTCCATGATTCCTTGAGCTTCCTTCCTAATAAAGATAATGTGAGTCATGAAATGATGCATCATTAATCTTTGAAATTTTTTTCAAAAGCAGTAATACAAACACCTCCGAGAGAGAATCGGGTCGGTGGTTCAATACCAAATAGTTACTTCCTTTGTTCGAAGCCTAAAAGTCACTTCGAACTTGAAAGTGGGGGCATATGTTGCAGGAGAAATCCACCCATCGAGACCAATCCTCTATTGAGATGCACCCAAATTGATCTGGTAAAGTCACACAAACCATGAACCCAGGGACCACCAAATCAGCCAGCTACATGGTGAAGCTTGCATTTGCCATCCATGACTAACAATCTCGATTTAGAGAAGGTAAAAAATATTTCTCTTTATAATAAAGAGCTAGAATGTGACTTAATGGCTTACAAAACTAGATCTAACAAACACAGATTCTGATTAGCGGCCTATGGGTTCAATCTCTAAATAAAAGAGGTACGAAGGAGACCCCTAAGGTAGGCAAGCAAGAACACTCAATCACGGAAGAAGAACTCTTGCTTTGTTCTTCTGACTCTCGCTATCTTTTCTCTCCGCTATTCTCAAACCTCCGACTGACTTAAGCATCGGAGAGTCCCCCGTCAGAACAATTCGGTAAGTATGGACTTTTCTTGTAGATATCCTCCGATATTTTAGATCTCGACCGACATCTTATTTTAACCACATCATCACCTCCCTAGAGTTTTGCGATAGTAGGTTGAGTTCGAATTCAACATCTTAATTCATTTAATCTATTAAATACTTAGGTTAGGTTATGTTAATCTATTTATTCAATGTTGTTTTCTCTTTCGAAATTGGTTTTGAATCTTAAGTCTAGCTTACATACCTATTTTAGACCTTAGAGTTTCATTCTCTTTTCGGAGAATTCTGAAAGCAACATTTCCATACATCATCGATTGAGAACCAAGTGCTCCTCCTTTTTCTCCCCTTTGTCCCTCATTCCCCTTCTTATCTTCTCTGCCTCCTCACTCTCTGATCGCTTATCATGGTCTTATCCCATTATAGAGTGAAGAAGCTAAGCTCTTTGACACCCTAGCATAATGAGAAAATATACCTCTTTCTCTCTTTCTTCCCCTTTGAAACTCTATTCTTTATTTCTCTTTTTTCAATCTTTCTTTCCTTTTCTTCTTTTTTTTGTATTTTAAAATTTGTTCTTAATCTCAATTTAGTTCTCGAATGGATTTCTTGATTTTTAGGGTTAGAGATTTTGATACACATAAAAGAATGGACTCTCTAGATGTGTAGATCATCTGTACCTAAAAGGAGCAACGGAAGATGGAGGAGATGGTATTGTTCACCTCCATCACCTTCGATGTTGACCTTTATGGCAATGCCAACTACTTTGAGAGCTATGAGCATTCCATCCTGATCACCAAGGAGGATGAGGACCAAGATGCCGACGATTGTGACCTTGCCCATTGGTTGATCTCCTACACCAGCCCCAAGTCCCTTAAGAAAATACCCCAAGGCTCCAAGGCAGAGGATGACTCTGGCTTTAAGATGCCATAGTGGACCATCGACTAAGAAGACAACTATCAGTGTCGGTGGTGATATTACATGCCTTCATGAAGAAGCAAAGAAGGGAAAAGCCATTTCTAAAGGAAAAAAATCATTAGTAAGGACAGATTAAGGTGCCTCTTCTGATCTACTGTTCTTTCTTGATCTAGATTATCGTTCATTCTTGATCATTGAAATACTTTATTTCTTGATTTAAACTGAGTCTAGATCTTAAGAACATAATTTCTTGATTCCAAATCTAGATCTTGGAATTGATTCCTGATTCATCAATTAATTGATATACTATTTTCTTTACTTTTTGGAGTTTTGGAGATTAGATCCTAAGATCAGCTTGATTAATTTAAGTGAACTATTCTGTTTGAATTTTGTTTTAGGGGAGGGAGGGTGATTGAATGGATTTTCAAAGTAGAACTGATATTTTTAGATCAAATAATCTTCATAAATTAAAGTATTCTAACCTACTAATTAAAATATTAAGCAAGTTGTATTAGATTATCTGCTCGTTAAATATCACAAGTTTAGGTTTCGAATTTTGACCTATTTAATAATAATTAGGTTCAAATTAGAGATTTTTTTGACATGACCAGTATCTGACTCGACTTTTACATGATCCATCTTGATAATATTGCCACCCCTAATTATGATTGACCAAAATTGCTACGTGACATTGACAAATATATTATTTATCTTTAATTTATTAATTTTAAACTAAACATAAAAGTATTTTATCATAGAAATTGTATATCTCTAGACTACCTATACTATCCTATCAATGGGTTAGTCAATATCAATAGTGGAGGAAAAAGAGCAGTCGCACAATCTTTAGTTAGTAACTGAATCCTCCTTGCCTTGTTGTGGAGTATGCCCTAATTTTTTCTTCATGAGAAGTAGGTAGCTTATTTCTTTATCAACCACTGATTTGAAAGTTGCAAGATCATACATGATGGTTGTCTTAGTTTTTAGTTTAGTTAAACTACCTAGTTTGTATTGTTTAATAGGTTCTGTATGGTTACACATAAGATTCGAATTGTAATTAACAATAAGAGTTATTGATATGGGTGTGTTTGATCGACTAGACCCAACTTTATTGCAATCAAATTTTTGAAAAATTCATAAAGAATAAAAAACTCTTGGCTTTTTCTATTGAGCATGCTTCACTGAATCTGTTAGGGCTTGATTTTGGAGCTTAGCATCCAAGAAGTTTGTCTACACAAACAATGACGGCTTGTATTTGGAGTTTCCTCTACAAAGCTAAAAGAAGAGATAAGCAAACCATATTATTTCAACTTTAATTGTAAAGTAGGTGCTTTATTTCAAGGTCAATTAGCATATGGTTCATTAAAATTAAAGAGCAATCAATCAGCACTGACTATAGACTCCTTTGGCATTTTTGACATTTTTTTAGAATTAAAAAGGAAGGGAGGAATGCATTTTTCGATTCAAAAGTTGAGGACCATTTCAAAAAAGATTCATGCGACTTAGATTTCATAATAGAGAGGAAATGACCTAAGGAAGAAAAATTGTTGCTATCTTATGGGGATGTATCCAGAGGTGATTAAAGTAAAAGCAAACGAGAGTGAATCAAAAATTTTGCTTGAAAGGTATTTGTGAATAGTGTGCACTCATACAATCTAAGAGACTAAGGCTTAGCTAATCCTTGAGAATCAATATAAATGTTGGGGGTTCTCCAAGTTAGCAATAGCAAGTCTGTAAGAAATGGCCGAAGACTCCTAGTATGAGATTTTATTTGTCATCTTTTTTGCAAAGATGGGAGTCAACCTCCATGGTTCTATTTGTAAGAATAAAGTAGATAATTCATTATTCTTTTATATATACTATAATTAAAAAGTAATGATGTATAATTTAGAGTATTTGAAATATATTACTAAAAAAATTAATTTTTATGTATTTTTAATATAAATCAGATTGGATCGATGATCCAAATCTTTAATTAATCATTCTTCATTTAAGTTCTAATAATTATTGTTGCTACTCCTCTCTGGCTGGGCTGAAGTGGTGGAAGCGACTGGAGTAACTGGGTTGGATGATTCGGATCGAGCTAGGGCTGCACGTCGTCAGGACAAGTTGGAGCCGATTGGACTCGAGCACCTACAAGAAAGCCCGACTGCTAGAGAACAAGGTGGGGGTTCTCCGATGGTGGATCCTTCGATGGTTAAGTCAGTGGCAGTTGGAGAGAGAAAATAATAGAAGAGGAAGAAGATGATGAGAACGAGAGTCTCCAGTTGAGAAGAAGAAGGAATCTCTCTAATTTTTCCTCTCTTCCCTTTTACAGGAGAGAGCCTGCCAGGTGGTTGGTGCCCATTGGTGTCAGGGTCGTGGCTGTCAGGGCCATTATGGTGGATATCGTCAGAGTCAGAATAGTGACTGTTAGGGTCAGGAGAGTGGGTGTCAACAGGCTGCCATGGGGCCTGCTACCCACATCTGGAGGGATCGTGGATTTATGTGGCAGAATGCCGACCCAGCAAGATCTGTGCGCTTGGTGCTCTTGCGAGCATTCAATCTGAGGGATGACTTGTAGGGAGCTAAGATAGAAGTGATATGAGATCGATGAAAATTCGATGATGTGGACATCACCGTGTTACCGATCTTGTGTGATGATCGGCTAAGTGCTAATGTCTGTGATACTATTTAGATCCATGATGTTGCTTAAATCATCTATTTCGAACTACCAGGTCATGATGCTATGCATTTGCCATGCCTTCAAAAATTGGACACCTCGAAAAAGGATCAAATATGGCATAACACTTTGCCCCCCACTTGCTAGTGCTAAGTATTTCACACTGAAAAGTAGGTCTTCTTTTGGATTTCAAAGTCATACATCAGAGTTAGCTTCAATGCAATTATGAAATTCTACTGATGTAGTAGAAGCAGTCGAACACTATCTTGTACTGGTGCTGAGGTGATGAAAATTATGCGATGACTTGGATTGGCGACAACTTATGTCAGACTTCTTTCGAAGTGACTCTTCGACTGGTATCTGCAATCGTCGGATGCTCCTTGGTCTGACTATCGTTCGATGCTTGATGTGGTACATGCTCGAGTGCTTGGCCATTGTGTGTCACTTTGCACTCATCGTATGTCATAATGCACCGCTTGTATTCAGAGAAGGTGACCGAGGTGTCATCCTGTCGTATTTTGTAGCCAAGATCATTGGGAGCATGGCGATCATGCTTCATCCTTGTCTTTAGGCTATGACTCTGAAGTTGGTGGACGTCCTTCTAAGTCTTGAATTACCAACGGCCTAGAGGGTGGCCGAATGGATGATAGTGTGGTTCTACAAAATTTCTCTGGGGTCTCAACATTTTCTCAGATTGTTGGCCTCCCCGAAGAGCTTTTGATGTGACTCACTATTGTAGTCTCTTCAAGGTCTATGGCATTGACCCGGGTTCAGTCAGTTCGGAGACTTTGGCTTGATCTTTGGAGGAGGCTCGAGATTTTCTTCTGATGTATTTCGAGAACCTCGATAATTGGTATCCCCCGATCAAGATTTTGGAGAAAATCAGACTGCGAAACTATTCATCAAACTTTCTAAGCATTTGTTTGTAGGATGCTTCATACCCCCATCCACCATTAATTCCAGGGGATCCTTCAAGGGAGCACACTGGGGAGTCGCCCCAGGCCTATCCCCACATACCGCATGGCAGATTAAGGTGAGTTTGAAGCATTTCAAGGTCATTCCTTAGTATTTAGAATGGATGAGGGTGTAATTAATGATCGCGATGTTTGGTGCTTTGGGTCCGACTACGTGGCACGACCTAATTGCTAGTTGGCTGGATGCACGTCACTTGAAACTTGTATAAATAAGTTGCTTCTCTACAGTAGATGCATTCGCCAAGGGACTTCTATTCATCCTTAAGTGCTTAGCCATGATGGAGCCATTACTGTGATCAGCGAAGGAGGCCATGAAGAAAAAGGTGACTTTTCTGAGGAGGAGGCTTCCACCCAAGAGGGCAAAGACTGCCTCACTTGAGCCTCCGAGTGTCTCTTGGGTGCTGTTTCCTCCGAGGGCCCCAAGCGAGAGGTCCTCCATCTCGGGGGGAGCGGTCCGCCAGGAGACCTCTGTGGAGGCCTTCGCTAAGGCCCATCTCCATTGCATCATGGAGTACAAGGTCTCGAGGCCTTCAAGGGGCAACTCCTCAATGCCTCCACTGCTGGTTCATACAAGGTTTCGAGAACTACAAGGTCCACTTGCAATATATGATGCCGTAGCTGGACCTGCACTACCTCTATCTAGGGAACAATGACAAAGAAGTGGAGACATTCTCCTCAGATGAGGATTGAATCTTCATCCTTTTCTTTTCTCTTTCTTTTTTTATTTTTTTATCTAATGCATTTTGGTATCATTTTTATGTAAATATTTCATGAATGAAAGAAGAAATTTTATCATGTATACCTCTTTCATAGTTGCATCCTTTCTTAAAGACACAATCTTTTGCCGAAGCCTTCGACGCCACGCGATTACGAAATCACTGGGTTGTGAACTTCGGGGTATGTCCGATCTTCATTATCGGGTAGATCTTTGGGGTATTTAGGTCTCCCTTGAAAATCATTGTTTGCTTGATAAAGATTTGTGAGGTGATTTCTGAGCAGATCTTTCGACTATGCTATCAGCAAGCTATCTTTTTCAGTTGTTTCGACCTCGATCATTTGTCACTTCGATTGCTCTCAAGATATCCATTCGTGGAAATTTCTATCTCGGGTTAGGGTATCCCACCATCTTCAACATGTGCCGATCTATGTCCAGAAGCCATGGCATCTAGGTCGGGGTTTCTTCGAGGGATTGACTTGTCGATCCAATTGCTGGCATGCATATGAGCACCTGAATATACCTTATCCTATTCGGAGATGCATTGAACACCTTCCCCTATTCCTTTCAAGGGTCTTAGCTAGAACTAGATCTTCTCTGGAAGATTGTGCACTAGCGGGCCGTATTCCTCTAGGCATTTAATGTCAGATGCCTTTTCGATAGTGGTGATGCATCGAAAGGGGTAGTTGGCACTTTGATCTCTGATGGTATAGCCTTCCAGACCTCTTCCCCACTGACACGTCCTATGCCAGGTGGGTAGTTGGAGGTGTTGGGGTGCGATTCCTCTATAAATAAAAATCTCCTACTGCTCAAAGTTGAAACCATCTAGTCTTCTCTCCATGATGCCATCTTTTCGATTGCCTGAGCGCTATCGTCACTTGATCATGCTGGATGTAGCCTTCTTGCGCCTCCATGTAGCCAAATTTCGCCTCAAGGGAGCATGCTGGAGGGGAGTGCATCGAGTGGCATCGTCATTTAGTATGGGAGGTGTTGAAAATTTTCACCGCTCTATTCACTGAGCGGTGGTGGCATCTGCCAGGGCTGTTCTAGAATGCCACTCCACAGGAGGGTCTTGGATCCTTCTGGGGGTAGACTGGCTCTCTCCGATGGTGTAGCCTTTCGACCTTTCTTGGAGATTTATCATGAAGGCCAACATATTTCCAAGGGCCATGAGGTTGGCATCATCAAGCTCTATAGTTTTCATTGCATCAACCCCATTGTGGGTTCGGATGGTGGCTGTACTTGTAAATCTTCTTCTTTTGTTATAACAGACTTCATCCAATTGAAGTTGTCTTGTAATAAAATTTCTTTTAATAAAATGCACCTTCATTCCCTTTTGTCTTTCATGTGGTCATCCCAATGTTATGGTTACAGGCTCTTTCAAGCCGCCATCTAGTATTGATCTGAAGTTATCTCTGACCCCTGCTTGACTAATCCATGGACAAGAAGTTGTGCGAGATATTCGGAGGTCTTCGGTATTATTCTAATGACTGTGCTCAGTTTGGCAAGAGCTCACAATCAGGCTTTCTAGTAGGAGGGACAATCTTATTGATGATGAAGGTATAAGAGATTACATTGCTTACTGGTAGTGTTGTCGAAGTCTTTTGAAGTCCCAAGTCCATGGAGGCTAGATACTGCTGAAAGTTGTCGATGCATAAGCTCCAAGTCTGGTTACTTCCATTAGCTAACCTAGTATTATTGGATTTCAATCATGTAGTGGAATATAATTTAAAATTTGATACGCATGAAAATAAGTTTTAACATTTAAAACTAGCAGACCAAAATCCAAACCCTAGAAACACCTTGCAGACTACAATCAAACCAAAACAAGCATACAATGGGTTAGAAGTAATACTTTCTGAAGATGGTGGTCAAGTAACAAAATAGTCTCTATAAGGCTCTAAAGTAGAAGTCCTCTAACAATAATCCATATGGGATAGATCAGAATCCTTTCCAACCGACGTAGTGCTGCAACCTTTCTTCAAAAGAATACTACCGACTTTCTTCTCAAAAATCGATCGCACCACCACTTGTATACCCTCCAAATCTCCAATAGGACCATGCCAAGAATCTCTTCTCAAGAGAACTCACCACCCAAAATTGATTTGGAACTCCAACACTTGAAAAAATCAAATCCTAAGACAAGCAACTCTTGCTTTTCTTTCCTCTCTTCTCTTCTTTCTATTTTCTCTCTCATTTTTCTTGTCTTTTCTCTAATTTTCTTGTCTTTTCCTCTCTTATCACATGCCTAACAATCAAAGAAATTCAGGGTTTAATCCATATATGGCACCCCCTTTATATAAGGAATGAAGAGGTGCCAACATATCCCAAGGGGCACCAACTCTTAACGCTCCACTTTCTCATCGGAGAATAAATTCTCCATGTGATATTAATTGGCCTAGAAGAGCCTTCAAATAGAAGGACTCCTCTTCTATGCCCATAAAGTTTCATATATAAATAGGCATGTAATATGAAGAGGTGGGGAGGAATAAAAGTCAGATTGGTTAAGAGTCTTAAAGAAGAAGGACCCTCCTTTTTCCTTAACACAAAAACCAAGTGGGCGGCATTAATTTTGGCATGGGAAATCTGATAGCATGGAGGAGTCCTTCCACATTTAAAATACTTTCAAGTTAGGTAAGAAACCAATTAATCTAGACCTAATCCAATTAGGTCAAAGGCAACAGATTTGGTTTAGCTCAAATACTTTGAACTAACCTAATTGGAAACTTGGGTTAACACAATGTGCTAGCATATCAAATTAACCTATAAATTTATAATAAATTTAATTAAATCATATCAAGATCAAATTTTAAATATGTGATCTATTGGGTTCCATATCTAGTCAGCAGTGGACTCAAGCTCATGATCTAAACCAAACCGATTAAATTAGGTCAGCTCCATTGTACCAATTAATCAGAACTCTTTCTAATTAATTTATGAATTAAATATCTTTAATTCTTGTGAGTTTATAAATCAAGATTGACATCTAGCAATATACATGACTATCTGAAAGAGATAAAATTTAGTGAAAAATATCAAAATTATCCTTCAGTGATAAGTTACCATTCAATTCAATCCTTCAGTCATACAATATCTCGGATGAGCTATGGATATGGAATCATTTCAAACTCAAATGCTCATCTATATGCATCTCGATCAGAAATTGATGATTCAGTTGATGATACATTAAAATTCTATCTAATTATCATCCAGCTATAGCCAAAGACTTTCCAAATTATCAACCTGTGAGATCATATAGGATGTTTGCTCTCCTTATTAGGAGTGACCGATCCCTTATGACCACTTACAATCTCCATGCATACTTCACCATATCCAGAACATCCCACATAAGGATCAAAGAACTAAGCTAGGGAATGAACTAAAATATAGATTCATATCCACAAGGTACCATGATGATCTCATGTCTAAGGATCACTTGCACAATTCTCATTAGAGAACAATCTGCTGACATGCAAATAAGGCTCCATCAAATATTCTTTCATAAGTCAATTCAGTAAACTCATTTTTTAATGAGCACTCACATCTTTATATTAGTGTCATCACATAAGTGGTTGTGAGATTAACCATCCTCACCATCGAGTATACATAGGATGTGTAAGTCTTACCGGTATCATTGATCTCTGATTCAATGAATCAACGATTAAAAATATTTTAGATTAGGACTATCAAAGATTTAGGTCTCACTGGCATAATCTCATCATGGCCTTAAAACCATTATCCTAACCTATGAGGTTC
>KE505532.1:284854-296072 GCA_000441515.1 Elaeis oleifera
TGTATAACTTGTTAATCCTTGACTCATTGATATAATCAAGTCGGCAGTACCAGAGATATGTGACATTCACATCTTCTCTCTTTTTTTTCTTCATATGATCAACATAAAGAATATTATCATTAAGTGACAAGAATAAAAATTATTATCTATAATAGCGTTACTATAACATTCATTAGAAATTAAATAGAGCAACCATTGCCTTTTTCTTTTATTTCAAAACATTATTTAGTAACATAGGTACAAAATAATATTTCTAACAATATTTGGTATGTAGTAATAGTCTTTCAATTCTAAAATTTTGTCTGAAGGTAACTTCAACAGCTTGGTTCCTACAGCTTTGGTCTAGATGGACTCTCCACTAGTGCCGAATAGCACGAAATCACCTTTATTCAGACTCCTTATTTACTGCAGATCTTGCAATGATTTGCAAAGGTGTGAGCCATAGACGGTATCTAATATCCAAGAATCTGATGTTGAAGTACTTAATGATAAGTTTGTTTATATCATATACAAACTTTTAGCAACACTTGCTTCTTTGTGCTTCAAACTTGTAAGGTAGTCCTTGCAGTTCCTCTTTCAGTTCTCTTCTTTACCACACTGATAACAGGTACCCTTGGCAAAGACTTTCTTCACCTTCTTCTTTGAGATGCTAGCCTTAGGATTCATTTTTTTCTTAGAATCCTTCTTGCCTTTCTTTTTGAAGATCTTATGTATAAGAAGAACAGGAGCTTTTTCATCTTTGAAATGGCTTTCTGCTGTCTTAAGTATATTTAATAACTCAGACAGACTAGTGTTCAGTTTGTTCATATAATAGTTTATGACAAACTATGAGAAGACATCAGAGAGTGATTACAAGATCAGATCCTGACTAAGCTCACCATCTATTGCAAAATTCAACTATCTCATATGAGTGATCAGATCAATCATCTTCAGGATATGAGCCTGCACGAACATGCCTTCACTCATCCTGACATGAAAACTGCTTAGATATCTCATATCTAGCAGTTTGATTTTATTTTTCATATAACTCCTTTAGATTAAAGAGTATGCAAGGAACATCCATGCCTTCATGTTGTCTCTGAAACTCATTACTCATAGAGGCAAGCATGACACATTTGATAGTCATACTGTCATCTTGCCACATCTTGTATATGGCCCTTTCCTCTTCAGTTGCATCTTCATCGATTGAATCAGGTGTAGAGGTATCCAAAATATAGGAGACTTTCTCCTATGTGAGAATAATTCTTAGGTTCCTCAACCAGTCCATATAATTAGGTCTAGTCAACTTGTTGGCATCAAGTATGCCATGCAGTAAAAGTAAGGATGCCATTATGTAGATTAATCTATAATAATAAGAAAATAATATAAGCGGATAACTCATGATGACATACACAACTAGATTAGATCTTTTATCTAATTGTTATTCTCACTATTTTATAGAATACCATAGCCCTCTCCTATGATAAACAAGAAATCCTATTGATTTTTTAATGGGTTGAGATCCTAATTTCTCACAAAAGGCCTTGTGATTGCATAACAAATCTTCATGAGTTTAAAGGTAGGAAACTCTTTTCCAATTGCATCTCATGCAACTCTCAACATCTTCCTATCTCTAAAATAGTCATAGCCTTATGGTTATACAAAAAACTATAATATTTTAGTTAAGTCAGACCCTTCATTTTCATACAGTTATATCTGAATGATGTTACCCTTATGGTTGCACAACAAAGCAATATATCTAAAATACTGTAAGCATCAAATATGCACTAAGACAACCCTACATCAATCTCCATAGTAAGCCTTGTGGTTGCACAACAAACTTATTATAATTCTTGACATGATATTGGCTTAGCATGAAGAAAGGCACATGTAGTATCTACATCACTAAGCAATCCAAACTCGAAACTCAATAGATCAGATTGGCCAAGTAAGTAGGTGGGAGGCTCCCCTATGCTTTCCTTAGACACCAATAATTTGATCAAGAAAGCAAACGGGCCTAATTCGAAAATCACATTTGACACTTGCCTTAGATACCAACCGATCAATGAATCCGACATTCGATTAGCAAGTGAATTCTAATACTACAACTTAATATAATTTTAATGAAGATTTTAAACTGGCCTCTAATACATCCTAACAATTTATATCATACGTAAAAGTGCATATCATAAGAAGAAAACAATAATATCATGCTATAAACCATGCTATTTAAGTTGTAATATCATTCATATGCTTATGCCAAAATATGATAACAAAATCATGTAGGGAGCATTCAACACTTGAGCTAAAGTTATTTGACTATGATTTGGATCCAACACTTGGTCCAATTCACTTGTCAAATTTGATTTGAGCCAACATTTTAAATCTTAATCCAACTTGGATTACACCTGATTCAAAACTCTAATCAAAATAGGCTTGACTAGGTTAACAATTGACCTAAATCCAATGCACCCAATAAAATTGATTAAATCATCAACCTATCATGAATCATAAATTTTAAATAATGATAAATTTTAAATTTAATAACTAAAATTTAATAGTCTAACTACAATCATGGTCAAAATAATTTTTGATTGAAAATCGATGCAAGTAATCGATGAATACAACCGGCAACATATGAATCATATCTAATCTATATCACAAAATAGCACTTGTTTGATTGAATTTAATAAGAATGGCTCTGATACCATTGTTGGATTCTGATCACGTAGTGAAATATGAATTTCAAAATTTTGATATGCATGAAAATAAGTTTTAATATTTAAAGCTAACCGACCGAAACACAAATCCTAGAAATACCTTGCAGACTACAATCAAACCAAAAACAAGCATGCAATGGGTTAGAAGTAACACTTCCTGAAGATGATGGTTTGGTAACAAAATGGCCTCCATAAGGCTCCAAAGTAGAGCCTTCCAATGGTGATCCATACGGGATAGATCAGGATCCTTTCCAACCAACGTAGTGCTGCAGCCTTTCTTCATAAGAATATTGCTGGCTTTTTTCTCAAGAACCAATCGCATCACCACCTGTATATCTTTGAAACCTCCACTAGGACCATGCTAAGAATCTCTTTTTAAGAGAACTCATCATCTAAAACTGATTTGGAACTTCAATACTTGAAAAAAGTCAAATCCTAGGACAAGCAACCCTTGCTTTCTTTCCTCTCTTCTCTTCTTTCTATTTTCTCTCTTATTTTTCTTATCTTTTTCTCAGATTTTTCTTATCTTTTCCTCTTTTGTCACATGCCTAACAACCAGGAAAATTCAGGGTTTAATTCATATGTGGCACCCCCTTTATATATGGAATGAAGGGGCGCCAACATATCCCAAAGATTGCCAACTCTTGGCGCTCCAATTTCTCATGCAAAGAATAAATTCTCTGTGTGATTAATTGGCGCAGAAGAGCCTTCAAACAAAAAGACTCCTCTTCTTCTATGCCCATAAATTCTCATATATAAATAGGTGTGTAATATGAAGAGGTGGGGAGGAATAAAAGTCAGATTGGTTAAGAGTCTTAAAGAAGAAGGACTCTCCTTCTTCCTTAATGCAAAAACCAAGTGGGCAGCATTAATTTTGGCATGGAAAATCAAGTGGCATGGAGGAGTCCTTCTACACTTAAAACACATTCAAGTTAGGTAGGAAACTAATTAATTTAGACCTAATCCAATTAGGTAAAAGGCAATAGGTTTGGTTTAGCTCAAATACTTTGAACTAACCTAATTAAAAATTGGGTTAACATAATGTACTAGCATATCAAATTAACCCATAAGATTTACAATAAATTTAATTAAATTAGATCAAAATCATATCTCAAAGCATGTGACCCATTGAATTTCATATCTATCCAGCAGTGGACTCAGGCTTATGACTTAACCAAACTGATTGAATTAGATCAGTCTAATTACACTAATTAATCAGAACTCTTTTTAATTAAATTTTAAATTAAATTCTTTAATTTTATGAGTCTATAAGTCAAGATTGACGTCTAGCAATATATCATGACTATCTGAAAGAGATAGAATTTGGTAGAAATGCCAAAATTATCCTTCAATGGTAAGTTACCGTACAATTCAGTCCTTTAGTCATACAATATCTCAGATGAGCTATGAGTATGGAATCATGTAAAATTCAAATACTCATCTATATATATCTCGATCAGAAGGTGATGATTCAGTTGATGATATATTAAAATTTTTTTCTAATTATCATCCTACTTTGACCAGAGACTTTCTGAATCATAAACCTGTAAGATCACATAGGATGTTCGCTCCTCTTATTAGGAGTGATTGATCCCTTATTGACCACTCACAATCTTCATGCACTCTTCATCATATCCAGAACATCCCATATAAGGATCAGACAATCAAGCTAGAGAATGAACCAAAATATAGATTCATGTTCACAAGCTACCATGGTGATCTCAAGTCTAGGGATCACTTGCATAACTCACACTAGAGAACAATCTGCTGACATGCAAATAAGGCTCTATCAGATATTCTTTCATAGGTCAATTCAGTAAACTTATTCTCTAATGAGTACTCACATTCTTGTATTAGTATCACCACACATGTGATTGTAAGATCAACCATCCTCACCATCGAGCATACATAGGATATCCCAGTCTTATCGGTATTATTGATCTCTGACTCAATGAACCAATGACTGAGAATATTTTAAATTAGAACTATCAAAAATTTAGATCTCACTAGCATGATCTCATTATGGCCCTAAAATCATTATCCTAACCTATGAGGTTTATTATAATCTTAAACAAGTATAAGATGCAACATATAATGAATCAAAAAGCCTTACTTTATTAATAATAATTATCAAATTGCATGAGTTTGGAAGATAAAATACAGAAAATATCCTATCGTATTACACTTGCGATTGGCTTGTAGGACATTATTCTTTCAATATTCCTAGTTCGGAGCTCACCTATCAAGTTCAATGGATTTGGATGATTCAGTACATTCAGTCGCAGGTTCTTCGGGTCAATAGGCACTGGCTTTGGTGTGGGTGCTGTAGTGACTAGTCACTGCCGCCAGCACAATACCATCCCATCTCGAGCTCTTATCCCGATGACTTATGAGGGTGCTCGATTTCGATCCATTTGTTAATGTGGTCGATCGCCATGATTGGAGTTTCTCCCATTTCAATGTCATTGATGCCTGTAATCGTAGAACAAAACCATTCACATCCTTTAGCACTGAATACCGATGGTTTCGAAGCTTGTTGTTTGATTCACTGTGCTTTCTACCCCCTGCTACCAATAGGTACCGAGGTCATATCTACAATGCCAGCTATTAGGTTATCGCTGAGGCTGTCCTCTACGTCAGTGGTCCTCCGATGAGGATTCTTCGTGGGGCTCTTGTTTTGATAAGGTGCCCTCATCAGACAAGGTCTTTGATCCTACCCTTCAACTGATGGCACTTCTCGATGCTATGGTTATGGTTGGGATGGGTGTGGTAGTATTCTCGGTCTCTCTGACTTGTTGGCACTCTCATTTTTGGAGGCCGATGGGTGAAGTTTCACCTTCGGTCTCCATGATGATTTGAGCACATGAAGTAGAGAGAGAGACACGATCATTGGAATGATAGAAGGATTCTTCCCCTTTATTTTAGGGTGATTTTCTCCTCCTTTCAAGGCTTCGCAATCATCATCATAGGGCCATTTTTTGTCACCATTCTTCCTCCCTTTCTCTCCCCAATGATGAGTTCTATCTTTCTCAGCTCGAGCGTATTTTTTGGCTTGGAGTAAGAGCTCGGTGTAATCCTTCGAAGAGTCCTTATTGAAGAAGAAAATCAAGCTCTCATCCTTGAATCCTCGTTCCATCATCGAAGTGGTGGCAGACTTGCTGAAGTTTCGAACTTCAAGCATAACCATGTTAAAATGCACCGTGTGGTCTCTTGACGGCTCATCTTTCTTTGCTCAATAAAAAGAGGTTGTCACCATGTTTTAGTTGTGGCTTCCAGCTGCCAAAGTATGTAACGAATTGCTTCCTAGCTGCTCAAAGAAGTAAGTGGATCCTTATGGAATGCTGGAGAATCAGACTTTCGTGCTTCTCCTGAGAGTTATTAGAAAAGCTTGGTAGAGGAGGGCATTGGATGCATCCCGCAGCCCCATAGCGTCATGAGGGTTCTGTAACCCTCCAGGTGGTCGAGCGGATTGGTCATGCTGTCATACGGCCTGACACACGGTATCTTGAACTAATGCAGAATTAGTTTGCTTAGTGTCTCTCGAGAGAATGAAGGTTGGGTGTTGAAGCCATAGCCATCATTCTACCGATGGCTAGCTCCTTGAAACTCGTTGATTTGGAGTTTCAATTTCCAAACCTTCCTCTTAAGTTCATCTTCTTGTCAGTAATGGTCTTGGTGTTGACTCGAGATGGAGTTCCTCTTAGAGGGCTTCAGTATTCGATCTCGTCGATCGCTTTTCTTGAGCTTTGAGGGCATTGAGGTGAGTGATGTGGAGCCAGTTCTGCCAATCATGACAGTCAGTGAGAGGCTTGAGCCGTGTCTGAATGTTAGCGCCTCATTTTGACCCATCTACGTGGGTTCGACGGCTATGCTGAGATAGAGCTACTAGCAAAGCTTGGATCCTTACCGCACTATGTCGCAGCTATTATGTAGTAGCTACGAGCGCTTGGACTTGCTCTATCATTGCATTGGTGGGATCTGGTCGGGAGGCTGGTCTTCGGTATGTCGCACATCAAGTGCACTATGCAGGGAAGGTTGTTGGTAGGACTTCGCTTGCACCATCTTCTCCAAGAAAATGAGATTAGTAGAGGCATGGCCCCCCGCCCTTCCTCTAGCACCAACATGTTTCTGCTCCTCTCTGGCTGGACCGAAGTAGTGGAAGTAGCTGGAGTAACTGGGCTGGATGATTCAGATCAAGGACTGTCCATCATCAGGGCAAGCAGGAGCCGATCAGATCCGAGCACCTATAAAGAAAGCCTGACTGTCAGAGAATGAGGTAGAGGTTCTCTAGCGATGGGCCCTCTGATGGTTAAGTCAGTAATAATCAGAAAGAAAAATGATGGAAGAGGAAGAAGATGATGAGAATGAGAGTCCCTAGTTGAGAAGAAGAAGGAATCTCTTTGTTTTCCTTGCTCTCCCTTTACAGGAGAGAGCTTTCCAAGTGGTTGGCACCCATCGGTGTCGGGGCTATGATTGTCAGAGCAATCGTGGTGGATACCGTCGGAGTCAGAGTGGTGGCTGTCAGAGCTAGGAGAGTGGGGGTTAGTAGGCTGCCATGGGGTCTGCCATCCATGCTTGGAGAGATTGTGGGCCTGCGCGGCAGAATGCCGACCAGCAAGATCCATGCACCTAATACTCTCGAGAACATCTGATCTGGAGAACGGCTTGTAGAGAGCTAGGGTGGAAGTGGTATAGGATTGATGAAAATCTAATGATGTGGACATCGCTACATTATCGATCTCATATGGTGATCAGCTAAGTGTCGATGTCTATGATACTGTTTGGGTCACATGATGGTTCTCAAATCTTATGCTTCGAACCACCAGGTTATGATGCTATGTGTCTGCCATGCCTTCGAAAATTGGACATATCAGCATAGAACCAATACGGTATAATAATTATATCTTAGATCATTATTGGGTTATGATGCATCACTTGCAATATTAATAATAAATTTTCTATTATAAACTATTTTCATCTAATTATTAAATTAACTTGATTTATGTAACTTATTCATTAAATGGATCAGATCAAATCAAGTTGAAAATAATATATATATCAAACCTATCAAAAAATCTCCGATAGAATAGAATATACAAGCAATTTTATTAACTTTATTGTCCCATTAATAACCAATAAATATTAAAATTTTCTCACAAGAGTAGGCAAAAGATATTATGCACCCATGTATTAATAAATTATAATAATATATCTTTAATTGACTAATTATCACTAACGTATATAAAACTACCATAGAGTAGATTAAAAATTTAAAGCCAGACCTAACTAATATTTCTCTAACAATTTACTTTACTTGACTGATCATATAACCCATTCAGTAAATAGGTCTATCCAAATAAAGTTGAAAATAGAATATTTAATCCATTAAGAATTTTTAAGTATAAATAGCATATAGTCAATATATGTAGCAAAACCTCGTTACTTTTAGAATCTATTAAATATATGTAATATCTATTTTTGAAAAAATTCAACCACATATTCCATGATGAAATATTATCAATATAAAAATCTGAAATCAATGTGCAACAAATACAAATTTATCATAATAAAACCATAAATATTAACAATAAATTATTAATTATACATTGATATATAGGTAGCAAAATTTATTTCATCGATAAATAGTTTATATTCTGCAATAAAACAATATATATTGCCAATTGAGTTTTATTTAACCAAAAAATATTATCCTTACAAGGTACTATAGCAATATAAAAAAAATTTTACAATATCTATGAATAATTGTTATAATATTTTAGATTTTTATGATAATTTTTAAAATTGTTACTCTATATTATAATTTCTTATGGTGGTTATAATATACCATTATTGCTATATATTAATTTTTAGTAACATTTCTAACAAATCACTATAATATTATACATCTTTGGTGATATTTTTTAAAATAATTACTAAACTATTTATAATAGCAGATTTTGTCAAGTGTTACTAAAATTTCATCACTGTAAATTTTACTTATTATAGTAATTTTTATATTACAAAAGTGAAATATGCTATATATACAGTACGTAAGATGAATGTGATTGAGAAAATATAAAACAGATGTAAATTATTTGCATATGATAAACTAATGATGGAGACGTGTGCACAATCTAGTGATGCTTTCAGGAGGGCATGCACCTAGATGATTTTGCATTCTCAAAACTTAGTTGTTTTAGATTTTGTCACCTGGTGATTATTCAATTATTGAAAATGATAAAATATTCTTTTGAGGACAAAAGCCATACAAGATAATAAGGTGAGGCTTTCCAATAATTTAGCAACATATATAATTGCCTTTTATTAATGTTGAGTGTCAACCTTGTCAATATTTTGGATAGAATCTATATTTATTTCATAAATCTTCTTCTAGATCAGAGATCTATCTTCTTTAATATATAGGATTTAGACAATATTCCTCAAGGATAGAAGTTCAACCTAGTCTTAGGGGTTCTCCAATTAAGAGTTCAGAGTGGAGGTTCATCTTGCTCAAAGTGCAATGTTCACATAGTTTAAGTTTACTAAACTTATTCTTCTTCTTCTTTTTAAGTGATGATATTTTCTACTTAATCTATTAATTTTTTTATTATTTTGATTAAAATTTAGGATTCTCTCAATTGAGGTAGTAACCCTATGCCTCGTGATCCTTAGCTATTGATTAATTATTCAAGCTGTGTATCTCGTGATCCTTAGCTATTGATTAATTATTCAATCTACATGTATAAAGTTGATCAGCCAACTCAACTATACATCCTATGTATTGGTCAATGTGAACACTCAGCAAGTCAAACAACTTAGACAGGATCTAAAATTGGATACATGAATGTGAGTTGTGCATGCACTTTATTGTTTTAGGGTTCATAATGATGTTCCACAATTATCTTCTAAGATTTATACAAGGTTCGGCCTGCTTGATTTCCATCACCTGCATATGCAATTTCACCTTTACATCAATAGGACTAGAATTGCCCATAGGTCTTGCATTTTTATTGGGAAAAAGCTAGACAGTTGAATGATAGCGGGATCCATTTTACTCACTAAATAAAGATTAGTTGATGGCCCAATTAGAGGCTTGAAGCCCAATTGAGCTGAGATGGGATTCATTCAGCTCTAAAGTAATTCTTTGTGCACCACATGTGGCACAATAAAAGCACACCATCCAATAATATTAAGGCATGTAAATATATTTAGATGGGACAGACATTTAATACCGCTCAATTTGTTCTTTCTCTATTTTTTAATGAAAATATCTTTTTTTATAGAATAAAAAAAATATTATTATTATTTTCTGATATCTTGTATGATTTCTATGAATATATATGACGTTTTGAACGATAAATATAATTTTTATATCTTTATCACATCGTTAACAATATATATAATATCCTGAATAATATATATATACCTTCCTAACATCTTATATAACTTTTATAAATATATATGACATCTTTAATAATATATATGACTTTCTGTGAATATATATGATATCCTGAATAATATATATGACTTCCTAACATCTTATATGATTTTCTATGAATATATATGATATCTTGAACAATATATATAACTTTCTGATGCCTTATGTGACTTTTTATGAGTTATATAAAGCATCAAAAAGTTATATATATTATTCAAAATATCATATATATTCACAAAAAATCATATATATTATTTAGGATGTCATATATATTGATAGAAAGTCATATAAGGTATTAGAAAGCCATATATATTATTCAAGATGTCATATATATTCATAGGAAGTCATATATATTGTTCAGAATGCCATATATATTCACAAGAAGTCATATAAGATATTAGGAAGCCATATATATTGTTCATGATGTCATGTATATTCACAGAAGGCCATATATATTGTTCTGAATGTCATATATATTCATAGGAAGTCATACAAGACATCAAGAAGCCATATATATGGTTTTGGATGTCATAAATATATAAGAAGTTATCTATATGATTCAGGATGCCATATATATTTACGAAAAATCATACAACACATCAGGAAGTAATAATACTGTTCTTTCTTTATTCTATGGAAGAAAAGATATTTTTATCACTGAAAATTAGAGAAAGAAAAACTGAGTTGGCATTAAATGTGTGTCTCATCGTTAAGTATGCTACGTGCTCCAATTTAATTAGACGGTGCACTCTATGTCAATTTTATTGCACCACATGCGGTGCACAAAAAATTTCTCTTCAGCTTTATCCAACTTAGACCTGTTCACGGTCCACATAGCTTGCCTGGCCCACCTACACCCAAGATTTTTTGAGTGGGCTCAAGCTAAAGATTTAGGCCCATTGGGCTACACTTGGACAAGAACATAGGCCTGTTTAATAAATAGACCAGACTTAAGACTTGCGAATTAAATCCCAGCCCGCACCCAGGCCAATCTTTTTTTATTTGCTTATGATATTTGTTTATGTTTGATATGTGTCACGCCCCCGACCCGAGATTGTGAATCGAGGATCATGGCAACCAT
>KE505533.1:122032-134678 GCA_000441515.1 Elaeis oleifera
TATCTCATTCCTCAATTGATTGAGTTGTGAAGCTAATTGGATTGGAGTTCATCCTGCTTCCTGCGGCGTCTGACGTGCATGCGAAGTAGAGGGTCTGCATATCCAGGCCTCCGTGAAGGTTTATATCAGATAATTTAAGATTTGATCTCTGGTTTTGCTGCGATTCAGGTAAGGATTTGATCATTAAACAAGTAGAACATTAGAAAAAAATTTTAGATGCAATCTGAGCATTCTGGAGGGAAACTGTTCCCTTCACTTTTGGTGTTGTCACACCTGAAAATGCTACTCTTTGGTTTTTAGATGTGATCTATGCAAGCACTGTTGCAGTGCAGTGTAAGGAGGTTTGGGATGTAGTTTAATGGTTGTGGATCTTGACTCTCATATGCTGATCTTGGATGACTTTAATGTTATTATGCATCCTTTAGAGAAAAAAGGTGGAAAAGCTTTTCGTCTGAGTAGAGAAGTGAAGGATTTTTAGGAGTTTATTAGCCAAAATTCTCTTAATGATCTAGATTTATTAAATACCTTTCACTTGGTGTAATTATCATTAAGGCATTTCTAGTCTATGGGAATGCTTAGATAGAGCAATATGCCCTAATGGATGGTTGTCTCGATACCTTGAAGCTAAGGCTTATCACTTACCAAGGATTGGCTCCAACCATTCCCTCGTTTTAATTGAAATCCTTATTGAACATACACATAGATAAGTGCCTTTCAAATTGAGAAGCTCTGGTTAAGTTGTACTGATATTACAGAAATTATTCGTAGAGCGTGGTTTGGTTATAATCATCTATCTCCTATTATGTAGATTAGTGGATTGCTTAAGCCGACTAAGAGAGTCCTGTTGAATTTGGAACAAAAATTTTGTTGGAAATCTCTTTACTAAAGCTAAAGAGTTAGAATTGCAAATTGCTACTTTGCAAAAAGAGGATGTTCTTACGGGTGGTTTGTCAACCACCAAGTCTCATTTGTTACTCCAAAAATTATCTAAACACAATAGAATTTTGAGGCAAGAAGAAATCTTGTGGCACCAAAAATCCAAAATTCAATGTTGAAAGAGGGTGACCTAAATTCTAACTATTTTCATCGAAGCACCATACTTCAGTGTCCTATAAACATAAGTTGGAAGATTACGAATTTGAATGGTGTTAAAGTTACAAATGATTCTGATATCCATAAAACTTTTATAGAATATTTTGCAACTAAGTGGAACACATTATCTGCAGATGGTCATCCTCATATTCCTCATACTCTTTAGATTTTGAAAGTTGATAACATGCATATGATCTCACTAGTTTTAATGAAAGAGCTCTATGATGTGGTGTTTAGTTTGAACTTTGATAAATCTCCTAGGCCAGATGGATTTTCTCCTATGTTCTTCAAATTCTTTTGGTCTATTATTAGGGCAGACCTGCTTAATACCGTTTGAAATATTTTTGAATCTCAAGTTATGCCAAATGACTGGAAGATGACTTACATTGCTTTACTTCTGAAGAACGCCATTCCCCTGGAGTTAAAAAAAATTTGCCCGATCAGCCTTTGTAATTTTGTTTATAAAATTATTGCTAAATTGCTTGTTAATAGGATGCCCTCATTTATGCCTATGCTTATTTCAGAAGAATAAGGAGCTTTTATTTGAGGGAGATGTATATCAGATTATAAGGTTCTTCTACTGCAGGAGATTCTTTCTTATTTAGATCTTGCTTCGAAGAAGGCTTTGATGGTGGCTAAAATTGATATGAAGTGTGCCTATGATAAGGTCAGATAAGACTACTTATTTTTGGTTCTCCATTAGTTTGCTTGTCATCCTATTTCTATTGATCGAATTTCCATGTGTTTAGTTAACCAAGTTTTGTGATCCTTGTTAATGGCATTCCTTCACCTTGGTTCTACTCATCCTTGAATCTTCGATAGGGATGTCCACAATACCAATTTCATTTGTTTATGTTTAGATATACTATCCAGGATGCTTAATGTGGCTATCTCTGAAGGATGTTTGAAGATCTATCAGTCAACTTCATCGAGCTTAGGATCTTCATGTCATGTTTACTGATGACTTAGTCTTGATATTAAGAGCCACTATTTAAAATACTTCTAATCTCCATCAGATCTTAGCTTCATTATGTGATCAATCTAGTTAATAAATCAATATTCTGAAATCACATTTGATCTTTAGCCCATCTACTAAAAGAAATGTTAGAAAAGCTATCAAGAACCAATTTTGTATTGGGATCGAGATTGGATGCTTCACTTACCTAGGGGTACCTATGGGTGGGAAGAAGTTGAGAATGTCAGACTATAATTTGTTCTGAAAAAATTTTGTCAGTCCTTTTCTCGATTCCTCTATACTTGCTATCTCATTGTATCGTCCCTATCGTTATCATTGATAAAATCTAAAAATTATTTAGATCTTTTTTCTGGGCTTATGAGATTGACAAGCATGGCCTCCATTTTGCTGTCTTGGGAAAAGATTTGTAAGCTTAAGAGGATAGGTGAATTTGTTCTGCAGGATTTGCATTTAAGGCGATTTGCTCTTATGGCCACTTTAGTTGCTACAGTCATCTTATACCCAACTCTTATTAGGCGAAGTTGGTCACTGCAAGATACAAATTTTTAAGGAGATGGGACTATTATAAGGCTCCTAGAAGGCTTCATCCATCTAGCATCTTATATATAAATCTGTGTGGGCAATTCAATATTCCCTCTTGTGGCATCTGTATGGTTCTAAAGTCAAAGTCCTACAAGATGCTTAGATTTCCAATTTATCTTTGAATAAATCACCTACTTTTCTCAACTTGAGTGTAACTCTTAAAGGCAAAACTGTAGCAAGTCTTATGACTAAATTTGGCACTTAAGACCAGCAACTTCTTTCTGAGAATTTCTCTCATGAATTGATCTATCAAATTTCTTCCCTACTTCTTTTCTATTATATTTCACATGATTGCGGTATTTGGTATAATTCTAGTTTTGCTACAATGAAAGTGAGTCAAGTCTATAATGCATTAGCTCTTCAAGACTATTTACATATAGAAATAATAGGAATTTCTTAGCTAGTTGGAAACTTCAAGTTGCTCCCAGAGTTAGATTATTTAGTGGAAGGTTTTGGAGAAGTCTACCATGTAAAGAAATTTTGTGCCATCATGGTTGTTAAACCAAAATCTCCTTTCTTAGGACATTTGTGGTGAAGCTGAGGATGTTAAGTATATAATCTTTAATTGCTTAATTGCAAGGAATACTTGGTCCATCATCAAATATACTATTGGGTCCAATATCTATCTTCATACTATTGATGATGTTGTTCAATTCTTAGTTTAATTGTAAGATATCAAACAGAAGGCTATGGTTGCCTATGCTGGATAGTGCATTTGGCATGCAAGAAGTCTGTGTGTTTTTCAAATCTTTTTATACTGCAGAGCATATTACTATTTTTCATCTCGACTAGAAAGTGAATTCTTGAAGCTATGTCTAACTCTTGACCTTAGGATATTGTAGCTCTAGCAGCTCCCTCATCTCTGCTCCAATTTTAGTGCATTGGATGCCCCCTCCCAAGGTTGGTTAAAGGCTAATTTGATGGCTTAGTCAAGAATGGAGTGGCTTGTCCTAGTTATCTTGTTTGTGATCATCAAGATAGGTTGCTCTGTATTGGTGCTTGCCATTTTACCTCTCTCTCAACTTCTTATATTGAACTCCATACTACTCTAGAAGCCATCCAATTTGTGGTGGCCAAATTCCATTAGCTAATCTTATTCTTAAGGGTAACTCTCTTACGATTATTTCAAAAACAAGTTTTGCTTTCATCAATGCCAATGCTTATAGAGGTTCATTGGCTCCTCTCCTCATTTCCATATTTTCAAGCTTAACATATTCTTCATCAAGCGAATGTTTGTGTGGATTGGTTGGCTAGTCCGGCTCAAGATATCCTTCTTACTGACAACTCCTTGATCCATCTTGATTTTGCCTTATTGCATGAAGCTAATGCTTGAGGGATCCTCTACTCCAGACTCCCATGATATTCCTCCTTTTCCTATGACTTTATTCTTTATTTCTATTCTTTATGAACTTTACCATTAAATAAATAATAAATCCATCCTTCCACAAGGCATCTCTTTGTTCAAAAAATCCTGAGTGTACTACTAAAAAGTTCCAAGTGAATCAAGTCTCTCTCTTGAATAATATCTTCCCTATTCTCTCTTTCCATTTTATATTTTCATACCCATTCTTAGCACAACAAATATTAGTTTTTTTTTCAAATTGGAAGTCCTCTACTCCTATTTTTATTAATCACAATTTAATTACTAACTCCTTATCCTCTATTTTGTAAGTTTGAATCTATGTAATTGTTGCTTTTGAAAAAAATTCATATGGGCTTTTTGCTCCCTCATGATAGAGAGAGAGGAGTTATTATTGGTTGCACCAAATCTATGGCTGATGGAATAGTTCAACCATGAAGCACCATGAATGGAGATGGAAAGAGCACAATACACAAGTGTTTATGCATCTTGCTTTACAGTTGGATTAATCCACAAGCTTAGTGGTAAGTCTAATCCAACTAAAAATAGTTGAGAGGAGGAAATAAGAGTACGTGTATTTTAGTCTATTTCCAACCATCCTTCTCGAAACTTTTATATTATGTAACAAGAATCCTCAAAAGCAGTTATTAACACTAGTATGGGCTCAGTCTTATGTCTAACTCCAACCATGAGCAATCTTTTCCAATGACATGCCATTGGCATTTTTCAAAGATAAATAGTCATCTTTTAGACATCATGAATCATATATAGCGGGCAAACATACGTCTAAACTAAAAGCAAGCCTACTCCTAAACTATCACCCACTCACACTAGCTTCATGATCAAGGCCAAACACATGTCTAAACTAAAAAGCAAACCTACTCTTAAACCATCACCAACTCACACTAGCTTCATGATCAATGCTTCCAATAAATAAAGCTCAACATAAGCTGGAGCATTCTAATGGCAAGAAAAGTTCTAGATGCGCAGGATGTCCCTATGCTAAACCCACGCCTCTTCTTCATAGTATTATTTCTAGGTCTAGTTTTCATGGACCCATTTCATCTAGGTCCACTTGGTGGGCATGATTACCAACCAGTGAAACATTCCATTGCATCCTACAAACAGGTCATACAGCAGTGGCCTAGAGACAATCAAAGTAGACTGAGGTTTGGAAGGCTTGAGTTTGTCGATGAGGTCTTTGGGCCCGAGTCGATAGAATTTGATCTGGAGGGGCGAGGACCATACACAGGCTTGGCTGATGGCCGTGTCGTCCGGTGGATGGGTGAAAGCATTAGATGGGAAACATTTGCAGTTGTTAATCCTAACTGGTAAGCAAGATTAAAAAAATTCTTCTCCCTTCTCTGTGTCTTAATTCAATTAATGTTCTGAACACTATTATATTAAGAACCAACAATGTTATGATTGTTGCCATGGAAGGTCTGAGAAAGTGTGTGCTAATGGTGTGGACTCGACAACTTCTAAGCAGCATAAGAATGAGAAATTTGTGGCCGGCCTCTAGGTCTAAGATTCAATCAGAAGACTAGGGAGCTTTACATTGCTGATGCATATTTTGGGCTCATGGTTGTGGGATCGAATGGTGGCGTTGCGACACCTCTTGCAACTCATGCACAAGGGAGGCCTATTCTTTTGCCAATGACTTGGATGTGCATAGCAATGGATCTATTTTCTTCACAGATACTAGCATGAGATATAATAGAAAGTGAGCATTTTGGTTGATAGACTTTCATGTTCTTCTTCTTGATCTTTTAGTGCTGATTTGGAAACTGGGTGGTGTAGAGATCATTTTATCTTAGTGCTGATTTATGAAACTGGTTAATGTAGAGATCATTTCATCATAATGCTAGAAGGAGAAGCCACAGGAAAGCTTCTCAGGTATGATCCAGTGTCTAAGACTACTCATATTATACTGCGGGCTTGGCATTTCCAAATGGAGTACAAATATCAAAAGATCAAGAATTTCTTCTATTCACTGAAACCACCAATTGCAGGCATCTCTCTTTCTCTCCCTCTCCATCTATCTATCTATCTCAGCTATCTACCTACTATATGCGTGTATGTGCATGTGTGTTCTTGTGCACATTTATTCACTTATGTGCTAATTTGCATGTATTTTTTGCACCTTAGTTGTGGTTTCACCCATGTTGCTTGATCCAATTAGGAGCCTCTGACATCCCACTTTGCCATAGCATATGCTCATCTACTGGTATTAGTATTGCCATATAATACGATCATGATTTGATCCAAACAATTGTATTTAAATAAATTTTACTAGTAATTTAACTATATTTGAATCTTATGAAGAAAATCCTATTAGAATGATCATTAGCAAGCTTTTTTTATCATGATCATTTAGAAACTTTAGTATTCATATAAATTAAATAAATCTTTCTTTAATTAGTATCCTACTTCATGCAATTGTCATTGAACACAAAAATGCATTAGGCAATTGGTGGATTCACAAGATGTAATAATTGCTTGAGTTTCTCACTATTGCAATGTGGATAAATAGTACTCAAAGTGTTAAATTTTATCTAATGCATACCTAAATGTATTCATGATATGTTGTAGGATAATGAGGTATTGGCTACAAGGATATAAGACTGGGCAGTTGGAGGTCTTTGCAGATTTGCCAGGGTTTCCAGACAATGTAAGGATGAATGAAAAAGGCCAATTCTGGGTGGCCATTGATTGTTGCCGGACTCCAATCCAAGAGGTCTTCTCTCGTAATCCTTGGCTAAGACGCATATATTTTAGATTGCCTCTGAAGATGAACTTTCTGGCAAGGTTGGTGGGGATGGAGATGTACACTGTTATCTCGCTCTTCAACAATGAGGGAAAGATTGTTGAAGTGCTAGAAGATAGAGGTGGTGAGGTGGTGAAACTAGTTAGTGAAGTGAGGGAGGTGAATGGCAAACTTTGGATTGGAACAGTAGTTCATAACCATATTGCTACTTTTCTTTACTCCTAGGCTTGCAAAGAATTAATGTACTTCGAAGAGATGATATGCATTCTTAGCTGCAGTTTTATTGATATATATCTTGTTCAAATCAGTGTAATCTCATCAGCTTGCTACCTAGTTAAGTTTTGATTGTATGATATTTGCTAATGCCAACAAATTAATTGACTTAACACTTGGTCTAAACTATTTCCTAGGAAAAATGTGAGCTAAAATAACATACAACATTCCTTACTCTTTCTTAATTGCCATCGATTCTAAAAGTACCATACGTGTGTTAGTCTTCGAAAGATGATAAATTATTCATCTTTCAACAAAATCAATGATTTTAGGTACTTGAGAAATATGGTGAATTTTTTCTAATTGGGATCTATTTGTGCAGCCTTTGGTTCTAATAAGAATTAAATAAAATGAAAAACATGCACCATCAGTTCTAATGGATTTGACTTGACCATCGAATTAATACTGCGAATAAATTGGAATCAATATTGTGAGTCAGACCTAACTCATGAACCAAGAACATATCTCAATTCAAAATTTGACCTTATAGGATGGATCAAGACAGTCTTGATTGTCAACCTTAGATGAGACCCAAATTGGTTAGGTCTATACATTGTATGGAACTTTGTCATTACCTAAGTCTCATATTTGGTCTAGTATAGACTAATCTAAGCTTGATCCATTTCTATTTGGGTCATCTTGAGTAGACCTCAAGATTTATTCTATTGATCTATCAGATTTGGGCTTTGGATGGAGTAGGGTCAACAATGTTTCAAAAATTTTACACTGCTTCTTGATCCTTAAAATATTCTATAAGGAAGGACACCCATGGCTACTGTAATGTAATTCAAACTCAATCATCTTTAAAACAAATAAAGGATATACATGTGCAGTTTCTTTAAATTTTTCTATGTAATATGGGATTACCTGAGGTGAGTAAAATTTTGAATTGGAGTAATAAATAAAATAAAAAATAAAAAATATGAACTAATGAAATAGATATATTTGTTGAAGTAGTTGATTAGAGTGGCTTTAATGTTTCCAATTTGTGTTGGGGAATATCCAAGCAAACGATGCTTACATTCATCATAATCTAATGTTTAATATGTCTACAAACAAAATTTAGACCTATTGCTCAAATATCAATCGTGGATTAGTTTTTTAGGACAATCTAGACAGCTTAATTAGTTTGGATGATGCATATATTTCATTTATTTTAAAGAAGATTTAGGGAGCTTTAACCTAATTTAATTAATTAAAAGTTAAAGTGGAAGTGTCAAAGTACAATAGTATATAGCTGGTAAGTTTTAAGATTTGAACCATGACAAACCTCATAGTAGATAGCATTTTTGCAACAAATTCGTGAAGTACCATGCCAATCGAAAAAAACTTAACTTGATGATATAGAGCCTAGCCTTTTTAACCTACATTCTCATTGCATGGGTTGAAGGTAAATCGCTTCAGGGTGCAGGTAGTACAAATTGGCTTATTCCTTATAGTATTTAGTATCAAGATTCGAAGTTTTCATGGTCTAGCTTCCTTCTATAGAAAATTTTTTCGAAGGTTCAGCAATTTGATGGCACCGACTACTAACTATATGAAGGAGAAGTTATTATGGTGAGCTAGAGGCCCAAGCAAGCTTTTACAAAATTAGCCAAAAGATTTCAACCATCAGTTTCACTTTCTCATAGCTTCAACAAAGTTTTCTTGTAGAGTACAATGCCTGTTTGAAAGGAGTTGGAACTACTTCCAGTTACGAAGGAAGACTAATAATAATCTTTAATGAGAAGTTTTAAATGCTAAAGCTAAACATTTACTTATAATGTTGAACTTTATACTATGATTCAAGCCCTTTAACAATAGAGACATTATCTGTTGCATCAAAACACCTAGGGCATATTTGGTTAGGAGGAGTTAGATTTTGATTTGGGGGGGTCTCATTTTATTTTGATTCCAAAGGAGAATGAGAATACCACAATCCTCCAAAATCCAATCTCTACTCTCTCTCAGTATTCAAATTTTATTTTGATTCCGATCGAGAACCAAACATGTTTTGGTAAAAATGAATATTCCTATTTTCATTTTAATCCATTCCAATTCTGATTTAAATGCAAACCAAATGTGCCCTTAGTTGGAGTAGACTTGATGCTTATTAATGAGGATCGTTTATTACACTCTGGTGCATTTTATAGCTTGCAAGAAAATAATGGATACTTCTACTATTGCTATTTTGTTCTTTAAGGAGATAATGCATCTATATGGAGTAGGCAATAACATCACCACTTTCATAGAGACACCAATTTTGTAAGTCCTTTCTACAGATGCTTAAGAAGATTGGGCCAAAGTTATTGTTAAGCATGACTTATCACCTGTAAACTGTTGATATATGAAATTAGTGAATCAAGAAATCTTCTTTATAATCTTACTAACAACAAACCATGTTAAGGTGAAAATTTTTGGCTAAAAGGCTTAATCTTCATTAGCTATAATAATGGGTTTACATATATTTCATATGAGGTTAATATCACTCTATCAAAGGGATTGTACAAGATTTGGTATGATATATATAAAGAAAATCTACATAAATATGTACAGTCTTGGCATAAAACATACGATGAAATTTTTTAAGGAATGGAATATGCCATGATTGTGTATCTGGCCATGTCGTAGCTAGTCATATCTACCAAATATAGTTGCATGATTTGCCAAGAGAATCAAGAAGTGATTTTCATCACATGATATTATGTGGTTGGTCATCATCAAACCAAAGCAATGAGATCTAGTTCTCGTTGATTGAGTTTGCTTTTAATATATTTAAGAATCACACTACAGTAGGAGATTCTTCAAGATGGTTATGCAACACCTAGAGTATTTAGGCTTGGCACCTATTCTCCATGTAAGAATAAGTAGTCTCAAAGTTAAAGATATAGTTATACATCTCAATTCCATTTATGGGTGTTAGAAAGCAAAGTGAAGCCAGTAATATCAAGGATAAAGCTATCGCAAACAAATATAAGAAGGTGGATTCTTTGAAGTTGGAGACTCTTATGGGCTATTAGACCATGTACTAGCTAGAGAATAGAAAATCTCTCTCCTTGCAAAGTTGGACCTTGTAAGATAATGGACCAATTAATGATAATGCATGCTGCTTGAAGCTACCAAGCTATATTCACACCCATGATGTATTTAATATTGAACTACTTATGCTATACAATAGTGACACATCATATGAAAGCTAAATTTTGGAATGAATTCTCTTAATGCAAGTAGGATGTATAATACAAGATATGGTTAGCAATTAACTCTTAAAGCATCTAAACTAAAATTTCTTCCAGAAAAAGATACTTCTCTAAGAAAAATCCTTTTGATAGTGATAATTGCCATTGGATGTTTACTAAAGATGGTTACTCTATAGTCAAATCATACTAATAGTGGCATGTTCTATTATCAGATGCTTCCAATCTAGAATCTTGTCTCCAAATCAGCTCATCGATCTTCATATTATAAGATGATGATGCTTCAGATGGCTAAAGTACAAACCGATATTAGTTACTTCTTGGGCAAATCTTATAGAGGACTTCACTTCTAATGGTGACTATATCACCATCAAATACCTTATGACAATGCACAATTCACTATCAAATACTTTTGTCTTAATTTGGTTCCTCTTTTGGGTATAGATTGGACTTCTTCTGCATCAATATTTAAAGGACTAGTGGCAACAGTTGGCAAAATCTTATCAAACTCCACTAAAACTTAGAATCGTTATAGAAAGAGACATTGAGAAGGAAGAAAATATGTCAAATAATTAGAGTGTGAGATTCAGCTTTATTTTGAAATTTAATTATTTAGCACTATGGTGAAGTCCAGTTTCTTACATAGGACTTCAAAGATTTTCTAATTAGA
Source organism: Elaeis oleifera (assembly GCA_000441515.1). Classification (NCBI taxonomy): domain Eukaryota; kingdom Viridiplantae; phylum Streptophyta; class Magnoliopsida; order Arecales; family Arecaceae; genus Elaeis; species Elaeis oleifera. The sequence goes on from KE505533.1 coordinate 132,929, forward strand.
CTTACAGGTATATATCATCAATCTACATGAAATTGGTTGGTCCAAACTACATAATCTTTTAGTTATAATTTGTAATGAAAACTTTTAACTTGAGCTACTGAAAATCAGTATTTAAAGTTTGTTAAGCTAAATATAATTCTAAAGTCTACTTCAGAAAAGTGAACGTGAATCTTATTGAATAATACAACCTTTTATTCTATAAACTAACAAATCATATTAATTCTTATTGAGAATTCAAAAATATTACAAAATTCAATTGGGATAAATATCATTAATTTACATATGACCTATTTGTAAATAAGTTGGAAAATAAATCTATACATAGTTAATTTATTTTAATTTATGTTTATAGATATACCATCCACCCACTTGATGAAGTTTTATTTGTGAGTCATATACTCTTGATAAATAAATATACTAAAGCTAAGAAGATGTGATTATGATTAGGCTTCCATAAAGAGGGTGGAAGAAGTTATGGTCTCTTGTATTTAGAGGATAGACTATTAAAAGGGCCACCTCACTTTGGCCTACAGCCATGAGCCATTTCACCCACTACAAGAGGATGAAAAATCCAAAATTTTAAGCATATCACTTGCTGTTCACTCCAGATTTTTAGTAGATTTATTATCTCTAATACAAGAGAAGGAGCAACATATGCCTCTTATTCCCTATGCTAGTGCACTTGGGAATATTATATGATATCATTTGCACTAGGTTAGATATTTTAAATATAGTTAATATAGTAGATAACTAGAGGATCCATGGAAGATAGATTAGCATGCAAGGAAGTGGATGTTTCGCTACTTGAGAGGCACTATGTCAGTTTGGTGTATGATGAGACAATAATGATGGTCATACAATCATGGATTTCAAACTCAAGTTTTACAAGTGATCTTAACAGGAGGAGATCTTTAATAGATTTTCTTTTAACTCTCAAAATTTTCTATAGTTGGAAAACATCATTGTAACCTATGATTGCTTTGTCCATTATGGAGGCAATGTACGTGTTTGTTAAAGAAGCAATGAGAAGAAGCTCTTGAGTCATCTATTTTGGCTGATCCCTTGGGTCTATAGCAAGATGAGATAGTTGTTTAATATGATAGCCATAGTGATATATGTTTGATTGAAAATTAAATATGTCATAAGATCAATGAGATTGCAAATGGATGTGTAATAATTAAGAAGATCTCTATTGGACATAAACCAACAATTATGATGACTAAGCCTATTATTATTGCTAAGTTCAAATATTATGATGACTTGCATCTTTAGGGGCTTGTAGAGGAGATGGTCATGAAGCTTGGTAAAATATAATCCATAATAAAGATTTATTATGGTGTTTTGCATTTAGAGGATAAACTGCTAAAATAACCTCTATGTCCAGGCCCTCAACATAGGGATTGAAGCCTGTTGCAAAGGCTAGAAATTTTGCCCATCCTAGGACTTTAGAGACTACACAGTTTGAAAATTTTTTTTTTTATCTTTCGAGAGCTTGCTAGATTCAAGGCTTTCATAATTGATAAAAATCAAAAAAAAATCTAAGAATAAAATATAGCCAGAATTGATCTTAGTTTATAGATGCTTGGGATTAGGAGGGAAAGACGACAATAGAGAAGATCTTGCTTTTTTTTTTCAAATGATATCTAAATAGTTCCGATGCTTGGAGTGGCCATTGATGTCATTAGATCACAAGGATCAAAGTTTGAACTCATGGATGTATCATTCCACTTCATTTATTTTAATATTTTAT
>KE505533.1:134698-160462 GCA_000441515.1 Elaeis oleifera
ATATATATATGTATGTATGTATGTATATATATGTATGTGTGTGTGTGTGTGTGTATATATATATATGATAATTTTGAATTTAAAGAATCATTTATTTGAACCTCTCTCAAATTTGACTAAGTTTCCCAGAGGCCCCTCTAATTTAAAACTTCTAATAACTGCATCCCTCAACTTACCCATTTGACCCAATGCTATAATGCCATGTTTCCATCCATCTCTATTGATAAGGTTTGTAGAAATTATATTATATGCCTATAACATCTATCTCTTAGTGGCATTTCAAGACCAAAATATTCTTGATAAATTTGGCACAATTTATTTGGATTGAAAGCCTTTGGTGCCAAGATAACCTGAGACCTCACATGATTACCATCTATCATATGCCCGTAACATTTGCCTCTTAGTGGCATTTCAAGAACAAAATATCCTTGGTAAATTTGGCACAACTTATTTGGATGGAAAGCTTTTAGTGCCAAGATAATCTGAAATCATGAGACCTTACATGATTATCATCTCTTATAACTAGAATTTATCTACAATGAAAGAAATCATAAGGTGAGATAGAGATGTTGCTAAGGAGAGATCCTAAAGAGTTAGGGATGGCAGTGTGGGAGAGAGTGAGACAGTGAGAGAGAGAGAGTCTCAGTATGAAAGCAGGTGTAGTAAGCTTCGGTTCCTTTTCCTCTTCAACCCACCATAGGGACTTTTGCCATTATGGAAAAAAAGCCTCATTGAGGGTTTTGTGGACAAATGTAAACTCTAGCAACACTTTTATGAATGCCCCATTATGAGATGGGTTGAGTGTACTATCACCCTTCTATTATTCATCGATTTTTAGCTTGATCTTTAATTTCAAAATGCTACTATCCATAAAAGTGATTGTAATTATTTTACTTGGCACAATCATCCTATAAGTTAAAAGAGAGAAGATAATTAACAAGCTAATTGAGTGCAATAAGAAGGTGAGCTCAAAAGCTGCCAAACAATATGAATTATTTGGTGGGATGTATACTAGCTTCTTAGTTAATTGCAGATGGCGATTAGGATTCAAGTTGGAATGTAGAAGCTAGAGTCTCCTAGAGTGGTTTGCTATAATTACTTGGTGGATTTTAAAGGATTAGGATAGTTACATATAAAGGCTTCTATATCATTTGGGTCTTTAGATGAATATTTTGGAGACTAAGATCATGTAGTGGGTTAAATATAGAAAGGCATATCTTGGAGAATATATAATATGAGGTAATTTTTACTAAGTTTGTGTTGTAATCAGCAAGCTATAATTTAGTGAACATAAAATTATTAACTTAATTACTTACTGAGTAATTATGAAGTTCTACTCTTATAAGGGTCTTATTAAATTTCACTCTTATAAGGGTCTAGAACTTATATGAAATAAAGGGTGATTGAACTAAAAGCAAATGGATTTCTTATGAGATTCACTATTATAATGGTCTAAAATTGATACGAGATGAAAAAATCTAGAATAAAAGTAAATAAATTTTACTCAGTTGATCTGAAATAATCACCTAACTTCAACATAGTAGTACTACTATTTAAATGCAATGCATAATCAATCGCGCATAATTAATCACAATATGTGACTATAGTCATTCTCAACATGCTATTTAAATAAAGCTAAGTACTAATATACCACTACTCTTATAATAATAACTAATATAGAACAAAGTTAATCACATACATTCATAATCAAGCACAAGATCTAGCCACGGTACCACAATACTCATATCACATCCATAGTTTAGTCATAAGAACTAAATTACTCACCAAGCTTCAATTCAAGAAATTATCAAATAACCAACTTTGCATTGATAATAGTGAAAGTCATATCAATAATTTGAATAAATACTCTCAAAATATTTATGAAAAAATTAGGGGTGTACATGATCCGGTTGCATCTGATTTGGGGATATTCTTAAATCAAACTAATAAATTATAGTTTGTCAATTTTACAAACCAAACTAGACTATTTTGTCACTCAAACCATACTAGATCAGATCAGTAAATTATAATTTGGTCTGATTTGATTAATGGTCTGATATATTGCAATATGGAAGATAAAAAATCTTGAGAAGAAAATATTCTAATGCTTCTTTATAATCCAGAACCATTTTCTTATAGCTTCAGTTTCTAAAACTATTAAAGTGAAGATTATTCCTATAGCCAACCAAAAGTTAGGCTCTATTCTAGAATTTATGTGTTACTATATATATACACATATATTATGATTTATGATTTGGTCTACTCTAATATTTTTGAAAAATCAGACTAGATCGTTAATCCATTTTGTATGAAAATCATAAATCAAACCAAATTATTTTAATTTTCAAATTAGACTATACTAATAAAAATGGTTTGGTCTAGTTCGATTTAATAGTTTAAATCATTTAGTAAACATCCCTAGAAAAAATAGAAAACTTACATCATCTCCAAATACAAAATGTATACCACATCCAAACATAAATTATACCAATCCAAACTAAATCAATATATCATATACCACCAACTATTCAATTGCCACAAAATTAACAAAAAGTTCAAAAATATATTTCACATACCAAACATAATATCACACATAAAAAATTGAATGAAGTTTTAAATAGTCTAGTCTAATGTTCCTTTATATTACCTCTACACATTTGGTCTCTTAAGATGTTGTTGAGAGTGAGTGAAAATATCGATTTAGGGATTTCTACACTCTTATAGAATTAGATGGTTTACAAACAGACTTAGAGGTTTCTGCCCTCTCATTCTTGTGCTCTTGCCACCTCCTTTATTTGTTGCAACCTTTTTCTTATCTTTTTGCTTCCCTATCTGGCCTTGTTTGTTGCCTTGCCCTGGTTGTTACTTCTCTGGCCTTTAAACTAATTTTTGTCACTTTTGCTTTATAAACTTATTAAAATCCTTAAATTGTGCCCCAACTCCTAATAATTACCATATTTGAGTGAAGTGCCTTTCTTTTGATCCCAATACTATCTCACATCATCATCCTCCTTTCTTCTTACCTTTTTATGGGCCTGCCAAAAGGCCATGATTGCATGCCAGCAATTGGTTGATTAATAGGTTCATATGAGTTCAGGGCCATGATTGCATGCTAGTGACTAGATTCATAAGTTTATATGCATTTACCTATGTTTTCTAAAATTCCATTCACTCACATGGGTCTCAACATCTTTCGTTATAAATTGTTTGACATCCATAATGTAGTAGTATAAGATGCTATAAAATCCCATTTTCTATATTCACTCATCCTTTCACTCTAGTTCACCATAATCTTTCATCTTTATAGTCAATTTCAAAGTTATTCCCTCCTCCCTCATAAGTTGGAAATCCATTACTCCTATCTTGGTTTCTCCAACTTCTTTTGCATTTTTGGATACATAGGACCTACAAATTTGTCCATGTCCTAATAAAGTGGTGGTCCATTTCTCCTATCTTCGCTTCCTCCAACTTTTGCATTTTGGACAAATGGAGCCTTCAAATTTTGATATGCCCTTTTTTTTTCTTGAAATCTTTACATCAACAATCCTTTTATCATCTCATGATAGTGGTGTATATCTGGCATTAATAATGTTGGGGGATAGTTTGTCACCCATGTCAAAGATATTAATCAATGGGAAGGCACGTGATAAAGCAGGAAAAGCTGATGCCATGGTATAGTCAGAGATGAAGGTGTCCGATCCTAGAGGTAGATATGTCCCTCTCAAACCACGAGAAGGCTGCTGAAGGAAGTCATCCAGCACATAAATCAGGACCTCCTGATCCTAGCTTCAGACCTCAATGATCTTTGACTCCTGACGATCTTAAGTAGAACACCAAAGTCTAACTAATCCTGACTTCGATCTCAAATTCTAGCTCCAACTGGCTCCAGTCTACGCAATAGCTAATATCTGGACAGATCGATCTCTGACTTCGATTGCAGGTATACTTCGGCTCATGTCGATTCTTATTCCATAACACAGCTAGCTCTAGCCACTTCATTTTTCGACATCCATCTCCATCAGACCATATCAAAGCCTCTACAAATGAAGCCAGTTCAATCCAATGTGCATCCTCATTTCAAATGCAAAAGCACCCACGATACTGCAGTTGGCTCTAAAATAGATAACGTAGGTGTAACCATCCGATCTCAAAATTTCGATCGAAAATCTCACCATATCGCATCTGAATCAACCACGTAACTTGCTCAAAATGGCTTTTCAACCTTCGCCTATAAAAAGATCTTCAGAAGATTTCTAAGGTATGCACGCACAATCTCTTCCAACACTCCTCTTCTAATTTTTCTGAGATCTGACTTAAGCATCGGAGAGTCTCTGTCGAAGCCAACTCTGGCCATGACTTATCTTGTAGGTCACTCTTCTAGGAGGATGTGCCACCGTTCCAACTTTTCTGATCGGGTCCTAGATTTCTGTGGTAACAATAATATACTTGTTAAAGGATTTACAAGCATTATTCAATCGCATAGTTGATTTGGTTTGGGACTAAATGCATGTCTTGACGATTGCTCTACATGTTGTCTTCTTAGCCACTGACAAGCTCCATCTAAATTCTTCATCTCTTTCATGGTTTTTCAAAATCATTTTTACTAGTTGCTCTAGTACAATTCCACAAGGTAATCTTGAAATTCCTTCCTTGATACCTTCTTTTTGAAATTCATATCATGCGCCTAAGAATTTATAATCTACAATTAGAAATAATGATTAGAATATCTCAATGAGACCCTATGTATGTAGGGATGGCAAAAGATTGGGTATAGATTAAGTAGGTTATTACCCATAGTCATCTTATAAATAAGAACCATGTACTTGTATCCGACCCATACCGATCTTGGGCTAAGTCGGGTAGAGCTAAATAGGGAGGTTGGATAGATTAGATTAGATAAAGCTACAAAAATCAATTCTTTCATATAAATCAAATAAATAAAAAAAAATAATAAGCTTAGCAAATAAAATAAGAGTCTCAGATATAAAACATAACAAACAAAATTTTCAACGAGTTTAGATATACAACAAATAAAATATTATTCTTTAGCAAATAAAAAATCAATAAAAGAACAAATTGAAGTAGCACTGATATATGAGAATTAAAGTAAAATCCATAATCATATCAAGAAGTTCATGGGAACTGAAGTAGGAGTATATGATTGTAATATAAAATACAAAATAAATAAAAATAATAATAAAGGATCAAATTAATATCAAGTTACTAGATAGAGATCTAGATGTAGATGGAGAGTGGTGGATCAGCTAGAAATCAAATAGTTTAGGAGAGAAAGTGGATACAATATTGCGGTTAGAATTTAGTTGGAAAGAGAGGGATGATTGAACGACAAGAGTCACAGGATGAACAAATAAAGCAATTAGGGCAAACTATAGGGAGAGGACTAGTAGAGTTATATATTTCAAATTAGATCCAGGACAAATTTATCATTACCATCTTTTAAATTGCTGTTAGAAACTATCCTATGGAAGATCATTTTAGATGATAGCCGTCAAGAGCAATGAGTAATTTATAGCATTGTACAAAATTCTTTTCGCAAGCATCAATACATATATATAGCCTCCGAATATAAGTTTTCTATTTTCATCTAGCTTCTGCACATCCAGCAACAATGCTATCAAGGTTTGTTCTTCTGATCACCTTATGATTATTGAATGTTATTCCAGAATAAAGCTTAATACATTTTCAAAGTTAAAGCACTCATTGACTTCAGAAAACCATATCCTTTCATCATTCTTAACCTTATGACCGCTGCTAAGGCTTTTTATATCCTATTACTATCATCCTTGGACTCTAGTTCCTTTCCCTCAGTGCCTGTATCTTCAAGCACATCATCCCTAATATTAATCCTAGATTATTCAACAATCCACTTCCTTAAGTCCTCTTCAATCATATTTCTATTAACATTCTCCTCAAATAGATTCATCATCAAACTCCTTAATTTACTAAGGATAATTGAGGAGTCGTTGTCACTTGGATTACTACCATGCCACTTCCTCATCTTCATGTTCAATAGGTGCTTTCTCTATCTTTTACTAATATCTTCATAGATTTCTTCCACTTTCTTTACTTTCTTTGTAGGTTTCTTCCATTATCTTTATCTAGCGACTCTCAAATTATCTATGTTGGCAATCGCAGTTGTTATTTCCTTGGATCCACTTTTTCTTATCTTGCTTTCTTCAGCACCAGTATCAATAGGAATATGAACCTGCACTTCACCATCTTGGTTTGCTTATTATTATGATGCATAAATTAATTTTGACGGATCACTTCATTTTTTTTTTCTCATCCCTATTTCCTCAAATATGCACTGCACATATACATGGTCACCAAGTATATGGTTGGCTTTTGAGTTTTTAAATACGGTCAACTTTTATCCAAACACAGATTCAATAAGGGATAAAAATCATATGGGGCAGGCACTATAAAAGATTATATAGGGTGGGCTTCACAATATGCCACGTGTCCCTTAATACTAATCTTAAAGTATGAGTTTAAAAGTCAAAGATTTTTTCTACAATGGAGTTATTAGTCCCATGATTAAATATTATCTTTTTTTCTCGTTTTCAGTACATAACGATACTATTATATAATCATATGATACACACTAAATATATAATCAGATGATATATACTGTAAGCTTTTTTGATACACACTTAGCAATGATCTAATACACACATACAGCTAAATTGATACATAGTTTACCAAACTTACTATTCACTAGTATACAGTATATGACTAGTTGATATACATCTAGTAAAATATTCATCCAACATTCTAATACACACCTCTAGATAAAGTAATACATAGCTTTCAAAATATAATATTTATCAGTATACAGTATATGAGTAAATGATATACACTAAATAGCTTATTGATACATATTGTAAGCTTTTTTGATACACATCTAGCAATAATCCAATACACACCTTAAGGCTCTTTCTTCTCTTCCAAATTTCTCTTTTTTTCTAAGATCTTTACATTTAAAAGTTTACAGAAACTATATATCATTTCATTTAGAAGTGTGTATTGGGATGTTGGATGAGCTAGGTACGTATCAACTGGTCATATACTGTGTATTAGTAAATACTAAATTCGGTAAACTATTTATCAATTTATCTGTAAAATGTATATTAGATCATTACTAGGTGTGTATCAAAAAAGCTTTCAATATGTATCAATAAGCCATCTCGTATGTATCATTTATTAATGTGCTGTGTATTGATTAATGCTATATTTTAACAACTATGTATCATTTTATCTAGAGATGTGTATTTGGACGTTGGATGAATATTTTGCTAGATGTGTATCAATTAGTTGTATACTCTGTACTGGTGAAACTAAATTCGGTAAATTATGTATCAATTTAGCTGTAGGTATAGATTAGATTGTTGCTGGATGTGTATCAAAAAATTTACAGTATATATTATCTTGTTATATATTTAGTGTGTATCATATAGTCATATAGTATGTATTGCTACGACTGAAACGAAAAAAATATTTAATTATGTGATTAATAATTTTGTTAATAAAATTTTTTTAATTTTAATTTATATTTCAAATTAATATCAAGAGACACGTAGTATATTACGAAGTTTGCCCCGTATGATCTGCCCACCCCGTACGGTTTTGTTTTCCAACGAGAGCTACCGTCTAGATTCGAGAACCAAACCAACCGTAACCAACTTATCGGACCTATGTTTTAGGTCAAATCTTACACTATTGATCAGTTTGGATCAGGTTACCCACTGACATCACCATCTCTATTATGTCTCTCACGTGCTAAGTACGTGACACACGTCGCCCGTGCGAACAATATCAGAGCAGCCGCGGTCGTGGCGGGACGCCTGGTGCCGGTCTGGGTCCTGCACTCGGGACAACGATCCCGCCGGTGGGGATGGAGTTGCCGCGCCATCTCTCTTTCTCCTAATCCTAGTCCCCTTCCTTCGAAACCCAAGCTCGCGAAACCTTCGCTCGCCGCAGCATCCTCAGCCACCATCTCTCCTTCGCCTTGCTCCTCTCCTCCGCAGCGACCACCGTGCCGATCACTGTCCCCAACTCCGGCGACCATTCATTGGCGTAAAGACGGTCTCCGACGGCCTATTAGGTAAAATCTTACCTTTGTTGCCTTTTCTTTATTTCTGCGGCTTTCTTACTCCTCTGCCGTCGTTTTATCGTCGCCGCGTTTACAAGCTCGACAACGCGCTTTGTTATCGATCTAGGACAGCCGTACCGAAATCCGCCTTGACCTACCCTTGTTTTTAAATTATTCACCGACCTTCCTCCTGTTGGCCGAAACCCTAGTCTTCTGTTCGAAATACACTGCCGATTTCTTGACCTCGTGGTTTTTTCCAATGGATTTGGGCAATCTTTCTCTTTATTTCAGGATTGTATTTCTCCCACCATCCCGCCTTGTTTTTCTTAATTAATTCTCAGTTGTGCTTCTGAGTAGGTATTTTGGTTCTACCCGTGTAAAGAGCTATATGCTTTTACTATCTATACCTGTCATCCAGAATTCTTCTTTTGCTTTTTAGTTTTATTTAGTAGTTGAAAACTGAAATCATTGGCAAAAAAATCTTATATCTTGGCAATTTAGAAGACTCGTTTTGATGATAGCAAACAGGGCTCAAGGACATAATTTAAATCACGATTGAATTTTTTGATCTGTGTTTTCGGAAGTGTTGGTTATACAATCATTGAAACTGCAAGTGTTTATATAATTTCTTATGTCTTCTTACTCCACTATCGTAAATTTCTGTGGTGGTTTATGTGTTAATTTTTGTATCTGTTAAAATTATAATAAGTGGTATCAATAGAAGCGGGGAAAAGCATATTTCTGTGGTATTTGGAATTCTCTTCTTCCCTTCATGTTATTTATGAGTTATTGCAATATCGGGGAATCAATTTGAAATGACTGAAGTTTGGTTGATTCTGTTTTTCATCCACTTGTTTTTTAGTTAATTTGATTGATGTCGAACTTTGAAATTCTGATTGTTACGAATGTTCGCTCATTTTTATCACTGAGGATGATTTTTTTTTTTTCTTGTAGCTTTTTATTTGATCAATTTTGATATCTGATATTTTTTTTCAACTGTTTGTGGATTGATATGTGAATATACGTCAGTACGTTTACAACATCAGATTCCTCCTGAACATTTTCAAGGATTTTCCTATGGGAGCTCCCAAGCAGAAGTGGACAGCAGAGGAAGAGGCTGCACTCAAAGCTGGAGTTGTTAAGCATGGGGCTGGCAAGTGGCGCACAATATTGAAAGATCCTGAATTTAGTGGCGTCTTATGTTTGAGGTCAAATGTTGATCTCAAGGTAAAGTCCTTTCTTGACTCAATCTCCTGAACAAATTTGGTTATTGATGAAAAGCAAATAATCAAATTTTGTGAATAAAAACAAGAAGCATGCTGGCGTTTCAAATATGTGATGTCAAATGCTGACATATCAATCTAAATTATGCTATGCTTATTTCCTTTACCTTATTGAATTGGACAGGATAAGTGGCGCAACATTAGTGTGACTGCAAGTGGATGGGGATCTCGGGAGAAGGCCAGGATAGCTTTGAAAAAGAGCAAACAAGTTTCCAACCATGATCATAACCCAATGGCACTCAGTACAATAGTTAAGGATGTCAATGATGAAATTGTTAATGCCAAGCCTCTTGCAGTGTCCAGTGAATCTTTACGAATTGCTGGTCCTAAAGGATCTAATTCAAGGTTAGTGTATTTGATGCCTCATTGCTGCCTAATATGTGTGGTTGCATTACTAGTTTCACTTTTTGATCTGTTGGCCCATTTTGTATAATGTCAGTTGGGTCTGGATATGCAATTTGAGGTGAATGGATTCGCTCTTTGTATTTTTTCCCAAGATAGTATATTTACTCTAGATAAGAGATGCTGTAGGAGATTTCATCTTGTATGCACTATATTCTGTGTGGCGTCACCATATGTCAATGGCAAGGAGGGTTAGGGCTGTTGAATGGAGGTAGTTGTTTAGATTAAGTTGGAGAAACAAGAAATGCATACCTTTTCTAGAATTATATATGTCCATGAAAAATTGGGAAACGTTGTAAGTTGGGCTAGGAAGAAATATAACACTGACTAAATAGATGGATGATGTATGGTTTATTGTTGCAGTTTTTGTTAAGTTAGAGTTACCCTATGATCTTTGAGCTAAAAATTAAAAGCTGTGAATCTTTTGGAAGATTGCAAGATTTCTGATTATTATATGGTTTTGTTGTAGTGAATAATTTCATTGGTTTAGGAAAAGGGATGAAATAAAAGAGAAAGAGGAGCCTATGAAGAAATGGTGTGAAGTGAAAGGTATATAGGTGGAAAGAAGATGAGAATAGAGGGACAGGAAAAAGGTATTAAATAAGGAAGAAGTGATATATTCTACAAGAAGGGAAAGAAAGGTTAGAGGAAGGAGTCATAACTTTAGGAGGAAGAAGGGGTGAAGGATTTGTTGCGATTGATTTTTTGTGTTTGTTGAAGTGATTGAAATAGTTCATTGATTTACATTGAGGTTTAAAGAGAGGCAGAAAGAAGAATCAATAAACAAAGAGTATTAAAGAGGGAGTCTAATAGGTCGAAAATTGGAACACTAAGCATTGTAAAAAGATTTAGGGACAAGGAGGTAGGAATGGAAAAGAAGATAACAAATAAGACTAGAGAAATGAGGGGCTGTTAAAGGAGAAATGAAATGTGAAGGATTTATTACTGTCTATCATTCTCTAAAGACCGGAAGGAAGGAGAAAAAGGTAAAGAAACATCATGTTGGGAATTTTTAACCTGAAGTCATTGTTTTGCAAAAAAAAAATAAACTCTGTCAATTGGATTATCTCTCTTCATGTAGAACTATAAAGAGTGGAGCAGCCCTAAATTCTTCAGAGTTTATTGAATTAGCTGTTGAGTATTGTGGTATTAGTATTGTATATCTCAAGAATACAGGTCTGCTTTTATCTTTATTCAAGGTTTTGTGGTAGCTTTCTTCATGTCGATTGTTTTGTTTGTGGGGAATTTAACTCCGACCATAAAGCTTAAATCAGGTGGAAAGCTACTTATAAAACAATTTTAGACATTACTTGATCACATTTCAATCCATAAACTGAAAAGACATAGTGCAATTGGGCATGTTGGTTGTTCCCAAGCACCCTGCTAGTTGACTGGATTGCGAAAATAACATAGTGGTATGTAGAATGAAGAAGGCAGTGATTGTAGTGATACATTATTATGAGGCTGATTTATGGAGATGTCTCGCATTGTTATTTCCATATTCATGGGTGTTAGGCCATATATTTGAATTCATTATGTGGCCATGTATATTTATCTTGTTAGTTTCCATTGTCAAGAGAATGTGGCTTGCGCATGCCAAGTTAGCAGGTCATTGGAGATTTGCAACTGTGGAATCGGAAAATTAATCTTGAAAATTCATGCCTACTAACATTTAGCACATGCATTATACATGTTGGTTAAAGAATAATAAGGATTTGATGATGGCTATGATGGATAAGATTTTCAATGATGCTACTACCACAGCATACTTAGAAATTATCTTCACTAATATTTATCAAAAATGTTGGTTTGTTTTGATCATGTCATTATTAGGTGCTATCCTAACATGGATTACATACATGCTATACTAATTTCAAGATGGGAGGGAATCAGTTGATTTGTTGCGATCATGTCATTATTATTTGATTTTTTTGTTCCAAGTCACATGAATTGATAAATGCATTCTTACATTTGGCTGTTGCATGTTTTTATTTTGTCTTTTCTACAAGATTTGCATTATTGATTTTGGTACCTGTACTGGTATGCAACTGGTGTGGTTTTTGTATGGTTCAGTTTTTACTAATGCTTGGTATGGGTGACTTAATGAGTATCAGTTCCCTACTGATACAAGTCGGCCAGTACAGATCGTTACAGTTCAACTCTGCAAGACATGCTTCTTTGCACAATTTTTTAGGAGAGAACTAAAGGGGTTCATTTATTGGAATAGAGTGTGCTTTTACGTAGATAGTCTTGTGGTTCTTTTATATAGATAGTCTTATAATCACATGTACTTGATGTCTTTTAAACTTTGATAAATTTAGAAAAAACTATGATGTCTTGTTGAGAAAGTGGTGAAACATTTGCTAGTAGAGTGTGCCTTCAATAGAATGGAAAGTGTGCTTTTTCAATAGGGACACTTGTGTTTTAGATCTTTAGAAGTTATGAACATTGGAAGTAATTAAGAGAGGGGCGAGAATATATCACTAACCATGCAAACTAGGTAGAGACATGAACTCATGTATGGGCAATAAAGGCTTTTGCATTACAATATTTAAAAATAGTTGTTTAATTGTTTAATTATGAGAAAGATTAAGATAATTGCCATCTGCAGGAGATGCTTAAAGGTGATGGTATGCTTTTAGGGTGAGTGATCTCCTTGCATCCTTATCTAGATGACACGATTATATATTATATAGGTTTAATAAAGAAAAGGCCAATGGTCTGATAGAATTTGTAGGACTTTTATTTCTAGAAACATTAGGATAGATGAGGCAGAGGAGTCATTCACTCATTGATCCAAAAACATTGAAATTGAGTTAGCTTTGAAAATGCCATAGAAGGGTAAGAGAAAGATGAAACATCAACTGAGTTTTGGCAAATCACGAGAGAAATTAAGTTAATCTGGATAACTAGTTTACTTAATTAGACCTTGAACATGTTCAAATGATTCAATAAGTGTTATGCTGCACATATAGCAATAAAGATGACGCACAACATTGCATCATTTACTGTGGATTTTATTATATGACCCACCTTTATGGTTATAAGAGAGGGTGATGAAATGAAGGTTAAGAAAAGTGATAGTTATTCTGAATAATTGATATAACGAATATAAGCTATCTTGTTTACTTCGGAAATTAATCTTAATATTTACAGAACATAGAAGAATCTATAAATGGCTTTTCTTGTGCCATAGAAAGCACATGATAAGGTACCTTAAGAGAGAATTTTGGTGGACATAAAAAGTGAAAAGTACACTATAATTGTTGGGTCATCTACGTCAGCTAAGTGATGAGGTTATTTATAGATGATTAGTTATAAGTAAATTTCAGTAGATGAAATACAACTTGGATTAATACTAGATCTACACCTCTTCATGCTAGTCATAAATGAATTTATGATAAAAATTGAGGGGCTGTTTGGATGTACATTTTTAATACAACCTGTATATACAAAACATACTAGAAAGAGAGTTTTACTTAAAAAAATTTTGTGGTTGGAATAATATAACTCATATTTTGTTTACTTGGTAATTAGTAAATTGCAAAAATTTGAGTTTTGTGACGAAATGGGAGACCTTCATTTCAGAAAATGAGATTTCATAAAATGGATTTTTTTTTTTACCCTCGATCATGTATGACCTCTTTTCTTATTCACACAATATCCTTCCCTGCCCTCTCAAGCCCTTCCTTGTCCTCCCAAATTCCTTCCTTCCTGGCACCCACTTCTTCATATGTCCAACCAGAGAATTTGCCTATCCTTCTTTTGCTCGAAACACCACTCCAGCCTTTTTGTGAAGATTAAGCTGTTTGATCTCTATAAACTGGGTAATTGGGGGAAAGGATTTGACATCTATGAAGTATGTACTTAGGGCTCATGTTTGAAGTGTGCGAAGTATGTATTAGCAGTTCTGGTTTTAATCCTTGTGAAATTTGATCTCTGTGAAATATTTTTGTGATTGGGTTCATGAAATGTGCTTGTTTTGATTGTTTTTCCATCTTACTATTTTCTGTTACTTGTTTCTTTTTTGCATTACTTCCACGAATGGAAGCTTGGGTGTGGTTCACACTTCCCTTCTTTCTTGCATTACTTCCCTCTTACTATTTTGATTGTCTTTCCCGCGTACTATTTTATTGTCTCCAGATTTTATTCTTTGAGAAGTTAGTTTCCAGATTTTACTTTGTCTGTCACTGAAGTTAACCGATCATCTATCTACTCTATCTTTGACTTAAAAATCTTAATCTTTCTTAGTTAATAAGTAAGTTGGTTTCTCACTTCTGTATATTGATCAACTTGGTCATTTTGAAGTCATCATTTGCAATATTATAATGTAGCGGGAGGGAGGTTTATGCTAACCATTGTGGCTACACCCCATGGTAAATTTGAATAACCAAACAACAACTTAACAAAGACCTACTGTTAAACTTTGTTTAATGAAATACAGCCAAACAGCTAAATTTGCAAAACAGGATTTGCACAAATCAATTCCAAACATGCTTGTATAAAATCCACCAATAAAACCTGTTTTGTGAAAAAGTGATATATAAAGCTTGACATCCAAACAGCCCCTTAAGCAATGTACAAATATGTATGTTATTTGTGATATAGTATATATTGATGAAATGAGGATAAGTTTAAATACCCAGTTGGATCTGCAGAGAAAATACTAAAAGGCAAGGTCATCAAAACCAATAGAACAAAATGGAGCATACGGAATGTGACTTTAAATGGAATTGAAAATCAGTCTTCCATTAAATTTGGTACTTAAGAATGATTAAATTGGGGGCATGGTTGTGTTTTGTAGTTCATGTACTTATTTTGATTTCTTTGTGAGTCTGACATGTTGATGGAGCAAGGCCAGTCAGCTTGACAAATCTTGTTCCTCTTGTTCTAAGGCTTGTGGGATAAGCATACTGTTTTGATGACATTCAATTCTCAGCTTCAAGAAGGAAAAGTGGTCTGTTAAAATTTAATAAACTTTTAAGGAATTTCTATAGTTAACTTCTAGCAAGGCATGTAAATTCGTCATCTAATTTACTCTTCTTGATTCTTAAGCAAACAAAGCAGAAAATAAAATCGGTCAAGGAAGTTATGCCCTTTGACAGTGTGGACTTTTGCACCTAATCTATACTTCCAAAATGCAAACAATGTTACATATGTTGAATTTTAACACCCAAGAGTAATCTGGACATGCCTGATGCTATCTAACTAATCCATATTAGTTGAAGTGATTCTTTAAATCTAAAAGATGTCATGTCATGATTATCTTTCTTATGTTGGATCTATTATAAAAATGTTGAGGGTGGATGAAGATATATCTAACACAATAAGAGCATGTTGGATGAAGTCATATGGTCCTTTTAGGGGCTTCACTGAAAGATGCATGGCTCTATGACACAAGAAAAATTTATAGATGAAATAAGTCATGCAATGTTCTGAAGTTTAGAATATTCGAGAGTAAAGCAGGCCAAACTTAATATATGCTGCTCTGAGTATGTTAGTATTCTATTTCTTAAGCCTTCTCTCTGGCGCAGCCACTGAACCATGCTGCTGTAATTGCCTTCAATCCTGAGTCCGTCTCTATATTGTTGCAGCAACATCAATCTCAAATAAAAATTCGATGACATCTCCATTGTTTCTGCATTGCATTATTGTTAATTCTGGTAGTAAGCCTAGAGTAAGTACATGGATTTTGGTCCTTAGCCAGAAGCTTGACCTCTGTCCGAAGATTAGTTGTCAAAATATTATCTTTTGTTCACATGAACTTACGTGTGTTTAGTTGGATGCATCCGATAGGTATTAAGGGAGAATGCTTGTAAAGATGTCTTTATATGATAAAGCTTTCTTGTTCTTATTAAGTTTACATGGTTCATCCTTTGAGATCATGATGATCAATATTTAGAAAAGAACACTGATAAATCTCGATGGAAGTTCTTGTTAAATCCATGCATTTTGCATTAAGTCTTAAATATGCCAGTAACTTAGTTGTATTGATGGCATGCTGTGCTATTAGCTTGGACACTACGATCGAGAAAGGCTGCAATTTTTTTAAAATGTGATGATTATGGATATTTTTTCATTTTGGTTGGCAGTGCCACTGCTTGTTTTTGGTCTGTTTTGGGTCAGAAATCATAAAAAATCTGTTTCTACGTATATGAGGATAAAGATGTCGGTTGTTCTGGTGGCTTTTCTTGCTTGCATGCCAGTTTCATGACTTCTCCAAATTTGAATGGAAATTTTTATTGCAAGCCAATTTAGATCCCCTTTCTTGTTATATCTTATGAGCAAAGAAGATCCGCAAGGGCTGCAAATAGCTCTGTGTCATTATATTTGTTATTTAGATCGGCAGCAACAGCAATGGCAAAACAACAGAAATTTATTATTCCTCAGAATGTTGACCTTATTCCATGCTTGTTTTATCTGAACTTTTTCTTCTCACTATAGCAAATTTAATGTTATTTCTCCTCTTCCTAGACAGTTAATCTTATGTTGAAATCTTCATGTAAGATGTGCCTTGCATTTTGCAATTATTGCTTCTACCTGTCCTTGCTACCTACTTGGTTCTATTCTTATTTATTTCATTTGTTTTGATGTACATAGGCTAGAAAATCTTATATTGGAAGCTATAACAACATTGGAGGAGCCGACTGGGTCTAACAAGACATCCATTGCCATGTATATAGAGGTGAATTCCTACCATGGTTAAACATCTTTCAGTTGTTTTGCTTTCAAGAACATGTACAATCAAAACTTCAGCCTGTCTTTCTTGTTGCAGTTCCTTGTATGATTGATAAGTAATATTATCTAATCCTGATAATTTTTATTTGCTAATTTTATTAATACTAGGAGCTTATTCAACTTTTGAAACCTTTTATTTATTTATTTTTTTGTGAATGCAACTGGTTGAAATTGTCAAGTTTGTTTAACCATTCTTGCTGCATCTGAATCTAAGACAAGATGCTTTCATGTGTTAGTAGTAAAATCTGCACATTTGCATGTAGAACTGAAAATAACTTTATTTGAAGCAAGGAAAGTTAAATCTTTAAAACAAAATTATTTTAATCACTTGATATATCAGTTAATTAAGAACGGATATTATGTGTATACATTTGTAAACATGTCTACATAGGGGTAAAGACAAATTGAGCTTGAACAAGCTATCTCATGGTTGGCTTATTCTGTAGTCAGTGAAACTCATGCCAGCTCATTTAATTCTAAGTCAAATTTCAACCCCTTACAAAGAGCTCATTTAAGTGATCTGGTTAGAGCATGATGTCCTGCATGGTTTTCATTATAGATATCTGAGCTAGTTTCCACTGTTTATATCTCGATATCCGAGTTAAAATACATTTTTCACACATAATTTAATTAGTAAATATAAACAATTTTATGTGTAATTAATTGTTAATTCTATTTCAAATTTGTTTGAGAGAGAGTGCAAGACAATCCTGGCTCTATCTTAGCTCATTTGTTAATTGAGCAAGCTGAACCAAAGCTGAATTTCAAGCCACACGCAAACTGTTTGTAAGCAGCTTACTCATTTGATAGCCCTTGTGCACACACAAAACATATGTATATAGTCTATCATGCCAGACTTTCCACTCTAGTGCCATACATGTGTAAATGTTTTTTGAGAGTAGTGTTTATAATATCATATTTAGACCTGTCTAAAAATTTGACCTTTTCAGGAGATAAACTGGTCAATTGGAAGGCAAATTAACCACGCTTTGTAGAAGAAATATAAACACATGAAACAGCGAATAACTCTGAAAATATTCTATAATTATATTGGTTTTGTTAGGTTTTTCAATCTTAATATCAATTTCAGAATCTTGATTAGCTGAAGGCAAGTTAGTTTGAACTTAATGCAAAAGGTATCTGAACTGAGACAATCTTAGACATGACTGGTACTGGGAATTCCTTTTTATTAAATAATATCGATGAAAATGTGAACATAGATCTAACTTTGACTGAGAACCAATAAAGTCCAGATTGTGGATGTTATGAGGGTCCAACTGGAAACAGAGAATTCTAATAACATGATGAACATAAAAAGGGTTTGGGAGGAGCATTTGCTCTCATAATCTTTATATAGATCGACTGGATCCTCTTTCATCTAACTGCATGCTTCCGCCTGAACCATCAGTTTTAAAGTCCCAATTCTCTGCACGGACATGCCCATTTACAGCTCCAATTACAAACAAAATGGTCTGCAACCCTTTTTGTCCTTTAGCTTCATTTCCCACTACTTCCTCTTAGTTGCCTCCTTATCCTCCACCACATACAAAAAAAATATAGTCCTGTTAATGGAGGTGAGACTCAATCTTGAAATACAAAATAAGAAGGAAACTATTAGCAAATTTTCAAGCACTAGTGACTGAGGATAATAAGTATTAAAGATTTTAAATTAAAACTTTGATTGACATCTAGTATAGAAACTACAGAAACAATTGATTGTTTTGAGTTTTTGGCATACAAGGACTCAACAATACAAGGACTCAACATCCATAAATATAAACAAAAAGGGGGAAGTATATAACATGGACTTCTTCCCCATGGAGAGTTAAAAAGAAAATAAAAACGGGACCCTGAATTCTACCCCTAGGGCTCTTTAAGATGGCCAACATCCTCATCTTCTCCATTATGTAATCCTGTTGTCTTCAACTTCTGATTATCATCAGGACTAGAAGCATATAACATGAATGTCTTTTAGAATTACCTTCTTATTAGTTGTCAAGAAAATTCATAAGTCTAATGGCAATGGAAGATGAGTTTACATTTCTAGCATGTTTATGGGTGCATGCAAAATCCTAGAAGTAAAGCTAGGAAGCATAATTTGTTTTCATGTGGAGGGGCCATGTGTAGTATGGCCTTTCGGTTCTTTGCGGAAGCGATACTGGGACCCATAGCAGTTGGCTACCAATATGCTATGATATGGGTCCATACAGTGCTATGCTGGAGCATATCAAAACAGAGAGAGGGAAATATGGGGGAGGGAGGAGAGAAAGAGAGAGGGAGGGAGGGAAGAGAGGCGAAGGCCTTCGGACTCACCAGAGAGAGAGAGAGAGAGAGAGAGATCAAGGCTGAGGTTGAGGCATCTGGATTTTCCAGTGGAAACAGAGAGAGAGAGAGGAGGGAAGAGAGACTCATTCACTTGTATAGGAGGTCATCATCATCATCGACTCAATGGGAAGAGGGGACTGAGTGATGGAAGGGAGCTTCAAATAGGGGATTAGCCAATTAGGGCTTTGAACAGGAGCTTCTACAGGCTGCCTCTTATATACTGAACCATCTGCTAAACCATGCCGGTAATTGACTGGTCTAGTTTGATATGCCTCAAACCAGCTGGTTCAGCATGATTCGGCTTACCTTGCTTGCTGCAGTATCTTTTATCCTTGCTTGTAGCTGAATCTTTAATGGTAAGATGACCTTCCCTTGTCTTTTGCTTTCTTCATGATATGTAGGATTAGTGGAAACTGCATGAACATGTTCCTCATCTCTGACTGCTTGTATGTCTTGGGCTTCTTTGTGCTGGCCCTTGGATAGGATAATACTGAGAGCCTCTAGGACATAAGTAGTTCATAATCATAATTATAATCATCAAGACATTTCCCAACTGTGTAGGTTGGTTTTATGGATTCTCTTTTGCCAAGTATAAGACATGGAGTTCAAAAGGGGAAAGGGAACTTCATAGAGGAGAAAAATCGGCATTCAGAACTTAACAATTCAAAAGTTAAACTCATCAAACTCAGCTTTTTATAGGTTTCTCAGAGGCTAATGCCTTAAAGCCCAGTGAGCATTTAGCTTACACAGAAATGAGTTTTAGCCCTCGAAGAAGAGGGCTTTACACCTTATGTCATCGACCGTCTATGGTACCTGAATTTGATCGAAAGGTTCTTTTTTAGAAGCTTGAATTTTTGATGGAAGCCTTCGTGACAACTGACTTTGAATAATGCTTTACTTGGAATGTGCACATAATGATTTATGACCCTCTAAAGTTTTGTGCTAATTAGTTCTTACATCAAGGGTCTAAAACTTGGTCTCCCTTTCGGTTTTAGTCCTGAGGATAGATTTTTGTTTTGGTACCTTTGACAGTTTCAATAGTTTCTCCCTGACTGTTGGAGTTTTGTTCAAAAAGATTGAGATAAAGTAGAAAAAATTAAAAAAAAACGAATGTTCATCAAAACTTGACTGTTGGAGTTTTCTCCCTGACTGTTGTAGTTGGGGACCTTTAGGTAGTTTCAGATCAAAACTAAACTATGCTAAAGCATAATATATTAAATATGTCAAATTTTTCTCTAATTTCTAGCTTATGTTTATCTATTTTTTTTATTTCTCATTTGTCCTAAATTTTATATTTAATTGAACCTTTTCTCTAAGCATATTTCATTATATTTGTTTAATAACTCATATACAAGGAAATACTAGAGTATCGAATTTTATTTCATCTAAATAATCCATCTAAGCAAGAAATATCTATGTGTTATAATGTATCATTTATTCAAAAAGAAAAAAACTATAAGCAAGAAAGAAGAATGATAGGGTCACATTAGTGTTCTGTAGCTAATAAAGATGCATTATGATCATATGTTGCCTACTACAATAAATATTAGCAAGCATAGCCAAGGGTAACATAGATTGGATCATTGGACTCTTTGATTAATCATTAATCTGATATTGAATATTATTGATAATTCTAGAAAATATTAGAAACTTTAAACATTATACTTATCAAGTGATAAAAAGATTGGAAAATGGCAATTTTGGTTACTTTAGGCAAAAAATGCCGAAATCGGTTGAAGCTTTGCCCAAACTGACGTAATTTTGGCTTAAATGGTAGTTTCAGTGAATCCAATTATAACTTATATCCCATGAAACATAATCAAACAATCATCAAATTCTAAAAATAGCATAAATATAGAAATTCTTGTCAGGCTCCATATTTTAAAGAGAAACAGAAAATATGCTATTGAAAATGACCTGATAGCAAAATGATGACCTGGGACCCATGTGCAGGGGATACATGTTAGACTAAAGCATGTAATGATGCTTTTTGACAAGAGATTCTCTTAGACTGCAGATTTGTTCATGACTTCGCAATTATGTGTTTCAGCAGCATAAAAATCTAACTGAAATTTACTAGCACAGTTCATTATTTTCTTGGTCCACAGTCTGCAATTTGAAAAACTGTATGAGAATATTCATTATAGAATGTAATTTGGTGGCACCATATATCCCATGACGATGCTATAGCTACTTAATCCCCTATAACTACTGATTAAGGCATGGACCCTTTTTCATGACATTGTCAATGGGTAATAATCTTATGCAGACACAACCCACACAAGCTGATATGCATGGTTGGTCCAAAAAGAGGATAAGATGCTATTCTAGTATTGGTGAACAGGTTCATGATCAGGAAAGTATACGTGGAATAATAACATCAATCTAATGATATGAGATAAGTTAAAAAAGGGACTAACACACTTTCCTTTATGACAAACCTGTGACGGAATTTACTCCGATTTCACTAATAAAATGGACTTGATAGGAGTGAAAAAAAAATAAAAGAAGAGGATATCGAAGAGCTCCCAAGCTCCCAACAGGCAGAAACCAGAAAGATCCACCCAAAGGAATCCAATAACAGCTCACAACACTCAAAGTGGTAAAAAAGCCCCTCATGTTAAACTTGAACTGATAATGATTGAACCATTAATTCAGAACTTTTAAGCAGTGATATTTGTTTGCAACAGAGTCATTTGGTGTTCTGGCCATTTGGTTGATAAGGATGAATGAAGATCAAGATTATGCTGTTACTGTATAACCATTTGACTGAACTGGACAGTATCTTTACAGGTTTTATTTATTTGCAAACAAAATCCAGCCCTATTCTTTTCACAAAGAAAAAAGAGACACTGGAGATGCACTCAGAAGAAAATGTTCAAGAGCTATCACCAGAGTGACATGCTACCCAAATGCAGCTAATATTTGATCTATTTCTTTCATTCAGACTTTAAGTACCTAAAGGACTAAGAAACAACAATATGAAAAATAGAGCTGTTAAGACGGGTCGGCCTGCTCCGACCCACCCCGACCCACCTCTAAACGTATCGGGGTGGGCTGGCCCGTTTAATTGACGGGTTGGAAAACCTCAAGCCAATCCGACCCGCCATGGGCCGCGGGTTAAACGGGCCAACCCGTCAAAATTCAAAAAAAAAAAAAACTGTAAACAGTAATATAAACTAAATTTCATATTAAATTTGAGCTCAAATCCACCTATCAAAGTCTCATATCTCAATTCTTAGAGCCATAAAATGAAATTGTCAAACTTAAACTAACTACTTAATACAACCAACTTAAAAGACTTTAAGTTTCAATTTTCAAATTAATTTAGAGGCAGATCAAAGCCCCAAAAAATTATCCTCCATATCATTATTGTGGTCCTCATCATTCAATTCTTCATCTTCTTTTTCTTCTTCATCAATTATCTCTTCAATAACATTAGAACTTCTTTTGAAATATATATATATGTATGTATATATATATGTGCGTGTATAAATAAAAAGAGACGGGTCAGCCCGCCCGACCCGCCGATCCAAACGGGGCGGGTCATTTGACCCATTTTTAAACATGTTGATAAAATATCAACCCAACCCGCCTCATTTACATAGCGGGTGGCCAATCCGACGGGCCCAACCCAAATTGACAACTCTAATGAAAAAGTCTTACACTGTTGTTTACAGGAAATAGTTCTCATTAAGTGTAAAAAAGAAAGATGATGGTAAACTTAAAAGAAGAGATGCAATAAGTTTGGCCACCTATTTTTGTATTCTTCAGCAACTAATAACTTCTATGATGCATTTGGTCGAAAAAGTTCTGGCATGGAATGCAAAGTTGGACAACTCCATAAAGGATCCTTGGAAGCACTCTAGGACTGCATGGGTCTTGCAATAGGTAAAAAAGATTGGAAGGTGAGGGTGGGGGTGGGGGTTGGGGAGGGATGAGAAGGTGGAGAATATGTAAAGAAGCATTTGGTTCTTTCCTCTTACAGAAAACATATGGGATATGGAGATTTTAGATGTTCTCACTTTAGGATGTTGGCATGTGGAATAATTGTGGCTTTAGAGAGAGACCCTGTGTGTACCTGGAATTGTGCTTGTCAAGAATAGCTGGAGTGGTGGAAGTTGGAAAATGTTCATTTAAAGGACAAACATGAAAGCAATTGTTTATGCCTGTTAAGAAATGGTCAGACTAAGAAGGCAACCCAATATGGGTGGATTTTTTAGGAGAGAATGGTTATAGGTTTCTTATATCATGGTGCCTTTCTCTTAAAATAATTAATTAAACAGTAAATAGGATGTCATGGAAGCTTTGAGACTAAATGTCGTAAGATATGAAGTGAGAGAATTGCAATTTTCTTATGTTGTGGGTTCCTTGCGCGAGCGCGCAAGAGAGGGAGAGAGAGAGAGAGAGAGAGCAGGAACTTTGGTAACAAGATTAGTGGGATTAAGGAGAACCATATTTCTTTCCATCCTCTCTCATTATTCTTTTCTGAGTAGTTCAGCCCATAATGAGTAAAAATTGACGGCATAGTCATGAACATTCTCTCTCTCTCTCTGTATATATATTGTTGAAGATTTTAGGAGGGCCTTCTGGACTTCACAGGGTTCCTATGAGTAATGAGCCACTTATTTTACCTTCTAGAATGCTATAGAAATATTAATTGCACAGGTTCTTTAAAGCATTTATCCCTTTGTAATTGTCCTTGTCATCATAAATAAGGCATTTATCTGTCTTTGTATATATATTGCTGAAGATTTTAGGAGGGCCTTCTGGACTTCACAGGGTTCCAATGAGTAACGAGCCCACTTATTTTACCTTCTAGAATACTATAGAAATATTAATTGCACAGGTTCTTTAAGGCATTTATCTGTTTGTAACTGTCCTTGTCATCATAAATAATTAAATGCAAATTCTGTACTTGAGCATGTTCCAATTCTTTATTTAAAATGTGTTGTTGAACCTGCAACTAGTTTTAGATCAACTGATTTAATCCTGATAGGTACTTGCATGTTTTCTCCAAAAGCGAATCTGCTTTTATGTGTATTTACTTTTATATTTTGCTCTTGGCAATTTGTTAGAGCATTTATTACTTAGGGGAATATGGAATCTTTAAGATATTTTCATTTTTTAAATAGTTATGTGCTTTGGGGATATAATCACTTTGTAGACTTGCTGACTTTGTGTTTTATTCAGTGTATTCTCCCATCCTCTCAGTGCTGGGTGGGTTTATTTTTGAGAACCGATTCCTGCAACTTTTTATGATTCCTAGATCTACAGAAGGCCCATAAAATGTGTATTTGCATCCTTTCATTTAACTTAAAATTTCCAGCTTATCTTATTGTAAAAAGTGAATGTGAATTCACTCTTCTTTGAGAACATCAATTGTACAGCTGTTTTTATGGTGGATTTTTTTTCTCTTTTCTTTTGGTTATAGTTTCAAAAGATTGGGATATATGTGTGAATCAATGATAAAGGACATGTAAGCTTAATGGAGTAAAGGCATTAATTTACTTGTTTTATTTTCTCACTATAAAAATGTAGATCTCATCTTCATTTGGAGAAGAATGGTAATCATGCATTAAATGTAAAATTCTGGGCATTTTGACATGAAAATGAAGGTGTTTTTTGCACTTTCTTCTAGTTTCTTATAGATGATTCAGAACTTTGTCTATCTGATTCGTGTAGGATCAATATTGGCCACCTCCAGATTTCAAACGGTTGTTGTCTGCAAAACTGAAGGCTTTGACAGCGAGTGGGACATTGATTAAGGTAACGCACCTTTCCAATATCTTGCAAAATAGACAGTGGATATGATGAAGCATATAGTACAATATGGTGAATCTCATCTGATTATATCTATACATTTTAGACTACGAAAGCATAAGTTTTATTATTTCCAGTTTACCAGATAGGTTCCTTTTCTCCAATCAGATAGGTTCCTTTCCTCCAACCGGATAGGTTCCTTATCTCTAACATACATAAAAATGCTAGATGTCTTGGATCTGACTTAGCTGTGGCCCTTATCACATATCAAACTGTTCATTGTGGGCAATAATTGATACAGGTGCTTATATAGTAAAAAAGTTTTGGATTTGTAGCTCAATGCAGTTAAAATGTTTCTTGGCAGAATAATTAGCTGTTGAACATTCTTTATAGCATTTTCATGATCCACTCAGCCAGTAGCACGAAAGACATTCACCGATCACCTGTTAGTCCTGTTCTTTTGAGGAGATTTCTCATCATTTTTCCATAGGACTATGTCACACTTTGCCTGTTTTAAATCTTTGTGAATCTTTTGACTGCCTTTACAGGTGAAGCGCAAGTATAGGATAGCACCTAGTTCATCTTTTTCAGTAGGAAAAAACTCCAATTTGTCGCTACATGATGGAAAGCGTAGGGAGTGTTCCAGATTAGAAAAGGATGATATCAAACCCCTTACAAAATCTCAAGTTGATGCTGAATTAGCACGGATGAGAAACCTGACGGCACAGGAGGCTGCGGCAGCTGCTGCTCAAGCAGTTGCAGAGGCAGAAGCAGCAATGGCGGAAGCTGAAAAGCAGCAAGGGAGGCAGAGGCTGCAGAAGCTGATGCAGAAGCAGCACAGGCTTTTGCTGAGGCAGCAATGTTGATGCTGAAAAACAGAAATGCAGCTAAGATGGTAATGCTTTTGTACATGATTTATTGCATACTTAATTCCCTCCATGTAAATTATTTCTACTCTTTGGTCTGCATTCAGTACTAGGCTGCATTAGTTCATTGAGGATCATTCTGGTCCTATTCACAGTTAGGCAGCTCTTTTTCTCATTCAAGTGCATATCTATACATTCCTTTGTACTTCAGCATGCATTGTAATTTCAGGATTCTTTTCCCTCCTTCCCTTTTTTTTTCCATCTCTTTTTTTTT
>KE505533.1:160612-176287 GCA_000441515.1 Elaeis oleifera
AAGTTTTTAAGGGATACTTTGGGGCGGATTCTGCTGCATAAAGATATGTACTGGTCATGCATAGGCACCTCCACCTTAAGCGTACAGGTGAATGTGAAGTGGATAGGCCAACTGTTCCCCAGGGAAGCAGGACATACACTCCTTCAATGGTAATTCCAAGAAGTTATCAGGGGGATCTTAAGTAGTCTAGAAATAAGATAATCTGTTTGAATAAGAAAGCATCTGGTTCTTGTGGTTTTGAATCTCCTACCCCACCCCACCTCCTTATCCTCTCTCTTACTCGTTCAACACAAACACATTTTTTGCCCTTTTCCTTTTCATGCTATCTCTTTCCTCCAACTTGATGTGTGCGCATTTGATCTAAATTCATTTTGTTTATCTAAGTTTATCATCTGACGATCATTGTTTCTTATGGTAGCTAGCTACAGTCTGGTCTTTGGATCACTTATTTTAGATTTAAAATAAATAGCTGGTATCTAAAACTGGGATATGGTTCCTTGGACCTGATTATGTTTTGCTTGATCCCTATCATATATTTCTAATTGTGGAAGTGCCATCTGTCCCTGATTCTGTCATTCTTTTGGTAGATTTTGCATGCTGATGTTTTTGTGTGGGTTGTTGTGCATAGTATAGCATGCTTATATTTCCTCAATGTGGATTGTTGTACATAGCATGGATGATGATGCTTCCGTTCTTTCCGTGATAAATTCATTTAAGAAATCTGTTTATTTGATTTAACTTTTTCAAACTCAGCTAATTTTGTTCCTTTTGCAAATTATGCAGATGATTTGAGTTTGATGGGAGTCATCAATGCTATTCTGCTGTGTTTCTGCACTTTCTTCATACTTGCAAGATATTCTGCCTTTTGTTTTGTTAAATGTGTATATAGTCTTTGTATATAATGTAGGTTTCATACATATAATAACCTGGCAAACCTGTTATGGTTCTTGGTCCGTATGTGGAATTTCCATGATCATCATGATCTCCTTGACATTATCATATCATTCCAGCTGTCGCAGAGCAGAAAACCGAGCTGCACCATTGTCGCAGTTGCATGAGTTCTGCTATAAAATCAAGAGTTGTCTTTGTCGATGGTGTTGAATACTGCTGGTTTTTGTTCGTTTCATTTTTAATATTTAGTTTTCTTATTGTTCTTTTCTATCAAAAAAAGAAAGAGAAAAAAAGGAGCTTAGTACTCTATTGTCGTCAGAGGTTAAAATTCTCTCTAAAGTTTGTTTTGGTACTATGATTCAGTGCCGAGTTTGTCAGAGGCTGCTGTGCCTACAGCTTGGCGTTTTCTGCGCTTAAGGCGAGGCAGCCATCCTAGCTACTAAGCTTCTATCCAGAACACAAGTAGAAAGAATGACCATTTTGCAGAACCCCTGCAGTCAACAGTCTCACCTCCTAATGCATGCGATGATATGATAGCATGAGCAAGGCTGCAATTGAGCTAGATTGACCCGTGATCCAATCTGATCTAATCCAGTGAGATTCGATTTGAACTGTTTTAAAGGACTCATGGATTTGGATCAGATTTTAAATTAAATCTATTCTAATTTTTGAGTTTTATCTAGTTTCTTGAATTATGGTCTGATTCGGTATGTTTAGTGTTCTAGGTAGATATGGATCTTATGCTCAATGATCTGATCCGATCCGAATCTAGTTTAGGATCTGAGCAGATAAATCCAAAGTCTCGAGGTGTATGCTTCTCTAAAGGAATTCGGATGTGTGGCAACCACACAAGGATCTATGGTGAATGCATACGGCCATTTTGTCCTCAGGATTTGAGATTTTGTTCTACTAGAGTGTTTAAAAGAATTAACTCAGATATAGTCTTATTAATTTGTCTTACTGAATTGTTGAACAGCAATCAATAGCAAAGAGATGAAAATGAATAAATGATACTTATTCGTAGGAACATAGGCATGTTCTTAACTGCCAAAATAGCTGATTGATACCAAAGAATCGCATATGTGCTCCAGAATTTATTTTCACCACTCATCAGTTTCAACATTCTTGTAATTACATAAATCAGGTTCATATGCAAATAATAATCCTCTCAAATACACCATGTGCAAACCCTCTTGCACATAGATTAGAGGTAAGATATTCTAGGGTCCTATGACAAGAAATTGATGCAAGTATGGAAGCACAGATTCGAGCAAGCAAAAAGTCCATGTGCCATAAAGTGTATGATGCTCCAAGACTCAGAACAGGTTCCCAGGAATACTGGAAATAATAGACATGGGCATAACCCTTATGTGTGTCTCAACTTATTGGATGCATGCAGCCAACGGACCAGATGGAAGTGCATAATATTTGATGTAGTTGTAAGGCATGGCCCAGATTGTCGACTGAAAAAAACACAGCGAAGAGACCATATTCTCTTTCCGGCCACCATTATCTCCCAATATGAAGCAAACCTTGACTGTATCTTCCAATACAAATGCATAGACTTGTATAATCTCTAGCGTCAAAAACCTCAATGAAGTAGTAGGTCTTTCACCCTCAGTCAAACAATTATTCTTAGCCTCCCTTATTTTGAGGCAGCAATTCCTCATCATATCGAAGGAATAAATTATAGGCCCTTCTCCACCTTAAGCTAGTCTTGGCCTCTCATATTACCCAAACCCGACCTAGATCTGAACCAGACCCAAATTTTAGGTTAGGACCGGATTATACATGGACTCGACCCAACCCGAATAATCTAATGGAAAAAATTTTGACAGTAGACTTGATTCGACCCAACCTGATCTTTTATTGGGTTGGATCTAGGTCTAATATTGGGATCTGATCAAGAAATAAATCAGGTCAAGATCACTCGTAATCCGGTCTAACCCGAATCACTTGTGACCCGATCTAACCCGATCTATTTGCATCCCTAAGCATTAGAGCCTTGGGTTTAAAAGAAAAATTATATATGCAACTTTGCAATCAAAATGAAGTTGAACTTAGAAAATGATCATGTCTGGTGGTATGAAATTGAAGTGCAATACCAACTTTGGAATACTGTATATTTGGTTTTGAAGAAATAAAGGTGCAATCCAGGATCCCCTCCCTCTCTTGCAGACCGGTAAACCTTGCATCTCTATTTCTCTCTCTTTGTGCATGTATGAGTTTTAATAATATAATTTGATATGGAGCTAGCCTTGGATGACACAAAAGCTAGCTGGCCTCAGACTAGGACGACCAGCATGGTTCGGGTGCCCTTAGATTGACCCGACAATCATGATAGATCGGGATGGCCAGTGCATGCCCCATATGGAGGGTCATCAATATTACATAGAATAGGCACGAGATCACCAAGATCACAATGCCATCATTGAAATAATGGGATGGGTGCTATGCATTAACTCCACATACACGATTATAGCAAGACCAGCCACCACCTTTCTTTAAACGACTACCAGTCTCTTCTTTATAAAAGGAAGAACAAAGGGACCCCGGATGAGTCTTTCAAGCACTCCTGAGGGCTAATCATCACTCTTCTCCATCTCTTCATACCTGTATCTCTCTCTATTCCTCTATTCCTAGCTTTCAGCTAATTGACCGTTGGAGGGTCCCCATCGGATACTCTCTGACAAGTGAACTTGCTTACAGGTGACAATTGGCATTTGCACTCTAGTATCTCTGCTTCATTGCCTACTATCAAGTTGATCTGGTATCCATACGGGAGCCTGTGGCAACTGCCTGGTGCTAGAAGAAGGGCCACTCTTTAAGCTTAGAAGGGAGAGTCCATAATTATGGAGTCGCATAGAGAGTCCATAATTATGAAGTCGCATAGAAGAGCATCAAATGCTTCATGCAAGAGGGCATCTAATGCCTCTTCCCATTCCAACACATCCTTACGTAGCTTGGATTGGGCACAACTACCCCTTGTTGCCATCACTTTGGAGCAATTCAACCTTTTGATCTAATACATCTATACCTTGGAGGCCACGGTTCAGGAGACACAGCAACTGACTCCCGCATGCCTACTGTCGGAACAACCTGCCAATGGTCCGCCTCCAGCTTGGTCACTATGGAGCCAGCAATCTCACTCTTACAATCAAGGGCAAGCCCGACTAGCTAACCATGACCAAGTTGGTAGCCTCAATCAAGTTCATCATGGATGCTTTCTCGCTTCGCAATGAGGCAGGATTTCTATCTTAGAGCACACCTCCCCTTAGCCTTCGGGGTGTCGTCCATCCTAAGATGATGACCTTGTGAAGAATTTAAAGAGATGCAAGAGCAAATCAAGGCCATAAAGGGCAGGGCCCGATCGGCAAATCCGAGTTTAACATAGACCCACCATTCTGTCAAAAGATAATGAACGAACTGCTCCTACTACTCCAGCTAGTCCCATATGATGGATCTTCTAATCAGATCGATCATTTGGAAAGCTACAAATCTCTTATATTGCTTCACGATGCCTCTGATGCCATCCTATACAAAGTGTTCCCTTCGACCCTCTGAAAAGCCACCAGATTGTGGTACTCTAGCCTTCGGTCCAGTACAATCCACTCCTTCGAGTAGCTCAGCCATCTGTTCTACCTACACTTCATCAGAAATCAGAGGTGATGTTGAGGATCAGACTCCCTTGTGAACCTCAAGCAGAGAGGAAATCACTTTGGGACTATGTAAGTTGTTTAAATACAGCAACCCTACAGATGCGAGATCTCGACCAATTGGCCATCATATCAGTGAAAGGTGGACTTTGCAAGAGCTAGTTCCTCTTCTTCCTATTGAAGAAGTACCTCAAAGAGTTCGCTAAAATATTGGCATGTGTATAGAAGTATGCCAATTCTGAGGGGCCATGAACTCTTGTGATAAATTCTCGAAAGGTACTACTAAGAAAAGAAGAATGAAATAAGAAGCAGAAGGACTCGCCCCATGGAGGTGCACCTTGTGAAGGAAAAGGAGATCCCACCTCAGAGGCATGATCTTTGAGCTCTTTGAGGAGATTTGAAAGGTACACCCATCTTAATATCCTTATGACTCAAATTCTAATGGAGGTCAAGAAGGAGCTACGGCCTCCAAGGTAGATGTAGTCTCTACCTTATATGACGATACAAAGAAGTACTGCTGATTTCATAGGATCATGGACATGACACAAGAGTTGTCTATAATTCAAGGATGAGTTTGAGGTCCTTGTCTGTCAAGGTTGGCTTAGTAGATATGTTGAGTAGTAGCATGGGCAAGAAGAAGTTCAAAATGAATCTAGACCTTTTAAAGAGAACCTGGAGAACCACCCTACTATAGGTGTCATTAATACCATCATGGATGGACAACTGAATGGAACCCTCCAAAATCCCAATTGATCAAAAAGAGCCTCAGCACAAAAGAAATTGAAGATTGGAGATGATATCACATTTTCTAATGCTGATCTGACTGGGGTCGGTTGTCGCACAACAATGTAGTGGTTGTGTCTCTTACTATAAAAGCATGATATAAAC
The DNA here is from genome assembly GCA_000441515.1 of Elaeis oleifera. Lineage (NCBI taxonomy): Eukaryota > Viridiplantae > Streptophyta > Magnoliopsida > Arecales > Arecaceae > Elaeis > Elaeis oleifera. The sequence continues at coordinate 166,048 of KE505533.1, forward strand.
CGCATTCTAGTGGATAATGGGAGCTCAGCAAATATTTTATTTTATGATGCTTCTCATGGGAATCGGCTCCCCCCTTGTTGGCTTCATTGGAGACTCTATCCCTATAGAGGGGTGGTCACCTTGTAAGTCACGGATGGACAAGAATCTCAATAGTCAATCGTATTGCTAAAATTTTTGGTGATTAAGATCCCATCAACACACAATGCCATCAAGGGTCTGTCGAGATTAAATTTGTTCCAAGTGATTATGCCAACCTATCATCTACTAATGAGATTCTCAACAAGATACAAAGTTAGAGAGGTCCAAGGAGAGCAAGTCATGGCTCAAGAATGCTACATGATGACTTTTCGAAGGAAAGTCCAATACAAACTCTCCCTGTTGAGGTGTTGGGCATGTGAGATGAGTTGAAGGAGCGATGGGATGGGCCCATCGGAGAGTTGGTCCTGATTCAATTATAGGACGGTGATCCAACCAAGGCCATCCACATCGACTCCTAATTGGAGGAAGAGGTCCGAGCACATCTCGTCTCATTCCTTCGAACAAAGGCAGATGTCTTTATCTAGTCAGTAGCAGATATGCCAGGGTAGATCCTAAAGTGATGGTGTATCAGCTGAATATAAATCCAGAGTATTGATCGATCTAGCAGAAAAGAAGAAGCTTTACCACTAAGTACAAGAAGATCATCGAGGATGAGGTGAACAAACTCCTTGAAGCAAGTTTTGTCCAAGAAGTTAGCTATCTAGATTTGTTGCTGATGTGGTGCTAGTAAAAAAGATGAATGGGAAATGGCAAGTTTGCATTAACTTCACCAACTTTAATAAAGTTTATCCCAAGGATAACTTTCCTCTATCCCAAATCGACTAGCTCTTGTATGCTATATCAGGCCACTAACTTTTCACATATATGGATGCCTTATCTAGCTATAACTAAATTAGAATGGCGCCAAAGGACAAGGAGAAGATAACTTTTATCACCAACAATAACCTTTTTTTGTTGCAAGGTTATGCTACTCAGCTTGAAGAATGCGAGAGACACTTAATAAAGGTTGGTGAATAAGATTTTTGTGATCAAATCAGGAGGAATATGGAGGTCTATATTGATGACATGTTCGTCAAAAGTCGAGAGACCGAAGACCACATAGCTGACCTTGAAGAAACCTTCACAACCCTCCAAAAAAAATCAAATGAAGTTGAATCTAAGCAAAAAATTTTGATGTAACATCAAGAAATTTCTCATCTTATGGTGTCTCAGCAAGGGATAGAAGCCAATCTCAAGAAAATTCAAGTTCTACAAGAGATGAGTCTACCAAAGATAGTGAAAGAGGTGTAGCACCTAATCGAATGGATCATCAGCCTCAGCTTGTTTGTATCAAGTTTAGCTAAAAGATACCTTTCATTTTTCAAGGCTTTAAAGTATATCAAGGAGTTTCGATAGATCGATCAGTTTCAAGCGACCTTCAATGAACTAAAAAATTATCTTAGCTCCCCACCTCTCCTCAGTGAACCATAATTGAGTGAGGTAGCATACCTATACCTAGCTTTTCTTCTGATGCTATAAGCTTAGTTTGGTTCATGAAGAAAGTAGATTATAGAAGCGTGTCTACTATATAAGTAAGATCCTCCAAGACATCGAGACAAGGTACACTGGCCAGAAAAAATAGTGTATAGACTGATAGCTTCAGTAAGAAAGCTATGCCCCTATTTTCAAGCCCACCTGATGGTGGTGTTGACCGACTAGCCAATGAAGAGCATCCTCCATAGGCCAACACCTTAGCTTGACTCGCCAAGTGGGTACTAGAACTTGAAGAATTTGACATCAAGTACCAATCTCAACCAACGATTGAAGCACAAGTACTTGGTAACTTCATCCTCAAATGTATCATCACCAAAGAAGAAAAAATAGAAGCTAGTTATAGGGAAGAAAGTTCTGAAGACAATTGGGCCCTATATGTTGATGGGTCCTCTAATTTAGTAGAATGTAGGGTCGTACTGATCCTCATCCATCTCAGAGGGATCAGTGTAGAATATACTTTGCGGTGTAAATTCTAAGCCTATAACAATGAAGCAAAATAAGAAGCCCTAATCACTGTATCAAAATTGTTAAAGAACTCAAGGTCAAGCAGATGAAGGCTTACAATGATTCAATACTTGTGTTAGCCAAATATAAATCAAATATGATTAAGTACCTACAGAAAGTGAAAGATGCCATAGCTAGACTTTCGAGCTTCGATATTTAGCAAATCTCGATGATATAAAATGCTAGAGCTGGCCTACTCTCTCAAGGCTCGTCACCTCGGGAGTATCAAGTTTGGAGAAAATCTCATATTTTAAGATTTTGAGTAAGCCAAAAATCAAAGAATCTGCACCAATGATGCAAGTAGATCACGTGCTGAGCTAGATAGATCCGATCATAGATCACCTATGCTATGAAAACTATCACTAGATGGGGATGAAATAAGGAGATAGGTACAAAGAGCCCTCATTTTATTCTACATGACGACAAGCTTCACAAGAGATCTTTCTCTCTACCCCTCCTCAAGTGCCTACCTCCTTTCAAGGATGATTACGTGCTTCGAAAAGTGCGTAAAGGCATCTATTGCAATCATCTAGGAGCAAGTTGTCAGCTTATAAGCTCCTCTGACAAAGATATTACTGGCTGATCCGACAACATGACAACGCTGATCTCATCCAGAAGCATAATCAATGCTAGCAAAATATAAGCATCCAACAGCAGTCCTCTACACTGCTAACACCAATTAGTGCCCTATGGTCCTTTGACCATTCGAGAATAGGTATCCTTAGTCCGTCTCCCTGAGCAATAAGGTAGAGAAGTTCTTGCTTGTGACCATTAACTATTTTACTAAATAGGTTGAGGCGAAACCTTTGACTTGGATAATCGAGCCAAAGCCAAAGATTTTATCTAAAAATCAATTATCTGTTGCTTCAACTTATTGTGAATTATTATTATATACAATGGATGGCAGTTCAATATTATCTGATTCAAAGAATTTTGCAACGAGCTTAGCATTATACATCATCTCACCTTGATAGCTTATCCACAAGCTAATGAAAAAGTTGAGATAACGAACAAGACACTACTGCAGGGACTAAAGATGAGGCTAGAACATGCCAAAGGCTTATGGACGGATAGCTGTACAATATACTGTCGGCTTATCGAAACACAAAGAATCCTGACTGGAAAGACAATATTCTATTTAGTATTTAAGATGGAAGCCATCATACCTATTAAGCTCAGTTTGCCCTCACCACGAGTGGAAAGCAATGATGAATAGAGCAATTTGGAGTAACTACGAGCTAACCTAGACCTACTGAAAGAGACAAGAGAATAAGCTAGAATCTAGATGGAAACCTACCAACAGAGGGTGGCTCGCTACTATAACTCTCACACTCTACCTCAACAGCCTAATACTTAGAAGAACGGAGATATCACAACCTAAGGAGCAGGGGAAGCTCTTGTCAAATTAGGATGGATCTTATTAGATAGAGGAGGTCAGTATCAAGGAACCTATCAACTCCGCTACTTGGACGGCACTCCAATTTAGAGAACCTAGAAATCAAAGAATTACGAGCCTATTATCAGTGATGTCCCCTGTACTGGATGAGTTGTGCCTTAATAAATTGCTTCTTCCTTTTTGTTCTACCTACTAGATCCTATGCCCACTATTGAAACTCCATCCGCATGGAGGACACATGCCAACAGCAGCAAGGTGCTTGACATAAAACACAACCCTAAGCCTTGCAAGCCCAACCTCAAGGTCGCTACATCCAAGCTCACTTAGAAGAAGGTAGAGTCGAAACCAAACATCGGCTACTTGATATAAAACAAGATCCTAGGCCACATGGGCCCAGTCTTAGGATCGACACATTTGAGCTCACTCGGAAGCAAGTGGAGCCAAAGCTAAACTTTGGCTATTTGACATGAAACACAACTTTAGGCCATACAAGCCCAACCTCAAGCTTGCTACATGCAATCTCACTTGGAAGCAAATAAAGCCGAAGTCAAACTCTGGCCACCTAACATGAAATATAACCTTAAATGTTCAAAGTGTAGGGAAGAGTGCAAATAAAAAGTCAAAAGAGATGTTTCATTTCATGTTTATACATGGGCACGGTTGAAGTCGATTACAAATAAAGGTCCACAAACATAAGCAAAAAAAAAGAGAAAATAGCAAAGAAAAAGAAAAGGGCCTAAGGGCCTAAGGATCGATAGGGATAGAGGCATCAACTATGGAGACTTCCTTAGGGGCATTAACCTCTGAGTCCTAAGGGGTGATCTCATTGGTTGAGGGGACCATACCCTTGACCGACTCCTCAACCATGATAGAAAATTAACAATAGGAGAGGCTACATCCTTATCAAAGATGCTAAAATTAATCTTATAAAAAAATCTTTGGATCCTAGCACGACATCCTCGAAGCTATGCTATAAGCCTTGAATCCATAATTGGCCAGATCATGTTGGTAACAATCTAACATCAGGTACTTCTCGACCACCATCGAGGCCCTCTCCTCTACCTCCTAAAGCTTGCCCTTGAGGTTGGCCAAATCCATACTTGGCAAAGTCACATTGACTGCAGTATTCCTTGACCATCCTTGAGGACCTCTCCTCGACCTCTTAAAGCTTGCCCTTGATGTCGGCAAGGTCTGACCTCTAGGCCTTGCTTTCATAGGCTAAGCAGCCCTCTAGTTCGATCACCTTCTCCATTAGTGCTTTCTCTCTCTTTTCATGTTCAATAAGAGAGATCAGAAGCTTGTTCTCAACCCTCTGACTGCTCTACCACCCTCCCAACTTCTCCTCGTACTTAGCCATTGTTCTAGCCAATTTCTCCTTTGCTTATCTAGCTTTGTTCTCAGCATTAGCCCATAGAGCCTAGAGCCTCTGATGGTACCATTGAAGAAGTTGGTGTAATGGACAAACTATAAATCAGATAATAGTTAGGCTAAAAACTTGGCTACTCATGAAGGAAAATACGACAAACTCTCATCTGAAAGAGGGAGTTAAATGCCTCGCATAAATGTATGGGGGTACCAAAGCTCTGATACGTCTTCCAATCGGCGAGGAGGATCACCCTATGCAAAAGGTCTTTGACAATGTGGGCACTATGGAGCCCTTTTCATTCTACTTTACACCACATTTCAAGATGTAAGGTTGGACAAAATAAAGCAAAATGACTGACTATGACCACCATAGGCCTTCTCTCTACCTCAACCGTGGGGAGTAGGGGCTGATGGTGAAGACCCCGAAGGAACTAGAATCTCAGAGGAAAGTAAACGAAAGGGTGAGACTACCTTGCCCTTAAGATCGCATCGATCCCTCTTTGGAGCCTAAGGCCGTGGCTCGGCCCCTCGTCGAGCTTGGTCCTGGATGACCAATGGGGGGCTTGACTTAAGTCCTCCTCAATGACAGCTTACCAGCTGTTGCAGCCTTTCATTTTCTCTAAAGTGTTTAGTGGGGAAGCTCGACATTCACTTGCATGGCTGAATGATAGAAGAAAACAAAGTCAAAAGGATGTTGTAGGCTAGGGACTATCATGAACAATAACGAGAGATTGCCATATCACGGGGTCGATATGACTTAAGCTGATGTTGATCAATATTTACTTGGACAGCAACTCCTATAAAGGAGGATCATTGCAACTAGATAGGGTCATCAAAGAACAGCTGTCAGCATCAAATAGCCTAGGGACTTGGTTCATAGCCTTTTGAGGCCGACCTTATGAAGTATCAAAATTACATGGCTGCTCAACAGTAATGAAGAAAAACTACTCCTTCCATTTGTGGCATAGAAAGGGTCCCTTGGATAAAGATGCAGCCCTTTTTGGGAGACATATGCCACCAATCCCTCTTTTGGGGACACTTCTTCAAGATAAAGAATGCACGGAAGAGAGAAATGTAAGGCGAAGGTCACAAAGAAAACAAAGGAAAGAAAGATAACTATAAACCTCCAAGTGTTGATCAGGAGAGCCGAGATAATATAATAATATATGAAGATTGGATGATGAAGAGATGAAGTGAAAGCCTTAGCCCAACCTCCAGCATCTCTCAATGGAGACCTAGCCGACCTAGTGGTGAATCCGAGAGCCAGGCCTCAAGACCTGGGAGTTCCAAATGGAACTCATCGAAAATTCGGTATTGGAGGCAAATTGCCTCCAAATCTTTAGGAGACAAAATGGATGCAATCTACTTTAGGCCAATAAGGACATCAGACCAGACCTCCCAGTGATCAGAGGAAGATCATATGCACCTATGGTAGGCCCTCGCACCTCGAGACTGGCTAGGATAACTCTCACAAGTCCCTTTCTAATCCAAGCGAAGAGTTGCGAGTCTAGAGTGGCTGCCTTCTAGGTCCAAAATTATGATGCCTTGAAAGTCTAATCAGAACATTTACTACAACCACCAAAAAAATGGCTAAAGTAATTGGCGATGCCTCTATCAGAGAAATATTTCAACTCCCTTCATTCGAGCTACAGTCAACTTCAGACTTGGGAGTGGGGAGAGACTGATATGAAGTTGATCTTAGATGACGCCAAAGTTAGTTAGCCTCGAACTAGAACTATTCGTGTGATTCAGATGCCTTGGGTCTAGAGCAACAACCTTGTTGATCGAGATTATCAGCGCATGCCCCGCATGGAGACTCACCAATATTGCACAAATGGGGCAAGAGATCGTCAAGATTATGATGCCATCACTAGAATAACAGAGTAGGTGCTATGCATTGACCCCACTTATGCAATTATGATAAGGCCAGCCACCATCCTTAGATGGCTACTGGTCCATTTTCTACAAAAAGAAAGAATAGAAAGACCCTTAGTCTCTTGAGCACTCTTGAGAGCTAATCATCACTCTCTTCTACCTTTTTACATCTCTCTCTCTCTCTCTCTTGTGTGAGCTATTTTGAACTTTCAACTAACTTGATCGTCGGAGGGTCTCCCATCGGACAATCTCTGACAAATTGACTTGCTTGCAGGTTCCAACCAACACTGCACTCCAACACTTCTGCTTCATCGCTTACCATCAAGTTGATTTGGTGTTTGTCTGGGAGCCTAGGGCAATATAATCCAGATATAAAAGACTTTATATTCTTTACCTTCTAATGCATGAAATATAGGATAAACTAATGAAAAATCTTCAATTAAGTTTAAACTTAAAAGTAGCTCTCTATTTAAGTTTGAAGTAAAAAATACTCCACATTTGAAACATAACTTAAAAGCAGCTCCTCAAATGGCATGAAATGATCGAATTGTCTCTGTAATTATAAAGCAACACTACACTATTATAAAATAATACTACACTATTATAAAATAGTATTGTCTTATTGTAATGTAATACTGCGTTATTGTAAAGAAGAATACTGTTTTATTGAATACTGCACTAATATAATGTAATACTGCACTATTATAAAATAATACTGTGCTATTATAAAACAGTACTGCCTTAATGTAATGTAATACCGCCTTATTGTAATACTGCACTAATATAATATAATACTGCTTTATTGTAAAGGAATATTATCTTATTGCATAAGGGTATAAGAATAATTTTAGCCAAAAATAGAAAGTTGCTTTTAATTTATGTTTGAAATGGAGAGCTACTTTTATATAAAATTCAATTAGGGAGCTACTTTTAAGTTAAAAGTAGAATTAAAAATTTATCTCTAGTTCTCTATAAAATATATGCTTGAAAAGATATAGCAAATTAAGAATTTTATTTTTCCCCCTATTCGGAGGGAAGCTATGGATGGGAGGTTTTTGGAGCAAAGAAGGTTTCTGTATAGGTTATCGCAAGTTATTTTAATCTTACAAGACTCTTTATCTCGAGTAGATTAGCTGTGGTAGTATGACTTGGTGAGAAGGAGAAACTATATCTCACAAGAAGCCCTGGGCTGATGTCTGGGAGGGCAGACAAAGAGCTTGGTGCGCAATAAATTTTCAAGGCTTATATCTCGTAATAAGACATTGTTTATACCGGCGAATATGGGTTCCCTTGGTATTTGGTTGGCGGGATAAGTACAGAGACCAGCTGAAAGAATAAAGTACACTGAATTTCGTGTTAGATATGGATTTCAACACAACGACAATTATCATTTTATTTTATTTGTCAGGTCAAAAAGTAGATATGGGTCAAAAGATAATTAGACGATAAGATTTTCTATTTCACGGTGCAACGTCTCTAATATTTTGTGGAATAGAGTAATATTATTTGAGTTCATCTGTGCATGATATGACATTTGTTGGTTATTTTTGTTATTTGGCATTATACTTATAGATTAAAAGCCTTATTCCATCTCAGTTTGTGGGTTATACCGCCGACCAAACACGCCCGTGAAGACTTCGAATGGGAGGATGCTGGGCGTTGTTAGACATTTTAGATAAAAATTTTTTTTTTGTTACACCATCCCTGGTGCAGAAAATCTGATACGGAATATATTATTTATTTTATTGGATCACATAATCATTATTTTTAACGTATATTTATATTCATAATTTATTTTTAATATAAATTTAAATAAAAAATATTTTTAAAAAAAATTATAACACCCTATATCGATATTATAGTATCTTTCTTTAAAATTATAATTTTTTATACAAAATATCATAATTTATTTAACAAAATATCAATAAAAAAATTATTTTTATCAATTTTTTATTTAATAAAAATATATATATTTTTATAATATTTATTGAAAAATTACGATAACTTACGCAGAAAGTCATAATTTAAATGAAAGATATTATAGTATCGATATAAAATATCATAAATTTTTTTAAAAATATATTTTTATCATTTAAATTTTAAATAAAAAATAAAATTTTAAATTTAAATAATATTAAATATATATTAAAAATAATCATTATATGGCCAATAAAATAAGACAGTGCGGTCCACCACGAATATTCTGCGCCACAGGCGGCGTACAAAAAATTTCTCTCGATAAAAAAACAAAGCCACAGGATTCTAAAAGCTTCTTGTTTTCCATCTCAGGTTTTTGAATCCCCGCATCATATATTTGTCAGACCCTCATTTTCTAATGCAATTTGGGAGGTGGTGATGTACCATCTTCTGGGTGTTTTCCGACGCCCCTCAAGTCTCTCAGATATCTGTTTTTCAGAGAGAATCAAATTTTTGCAAGGGAGCTTTATTCTGTTGATTCTCTGGATATATTGGAATAAACATAAGTCAAGAAATCTATAAAAACTTCTATCAGTCACTTTACTTCTTATTAATCTGTCAGTTCGTAAATAAATCGGTTCAGAAGTTAAAGAGCCCAATGTACCCACACTCACACCTCAAATAAATTTTCTTCAAATCTCCTCAAACACTCCTAACTAAAAAAATTTTCACTTCCGATGCAAGACTAAAGATATCAATCAAGGCTGAAAATATATTTACAGAGAAATTTATTTGAAAATTTTATTCCCTCATGGATACACATGTTCTCCTCCATGGTATTTCATAAGTCTAAAACTTGTGCCTCATATTGAGTTTTTGACTTCCCCAACTGAATCCTCTTTTGAACCAAATAGCGTAGACAACCTCCAAGACGACTAGATTTTAGGGACTGGTTACAGCGAGCAAGGGTCTTAAAGAATTCGAACACTTAAATATATCGATAGGAGAACAGTTCACTTAGGCCACTGGTCAGTGTAGCCAAAAATTTCCTCCAATCCATGCGATGCCCCTGGGCAACTCAATCAACCATCCCCATATTTCTACTAGTCCTTGCTCGTCAAATCAATCCCCTTTTACCATGTTAGAGAGAAACTTTTTCCATTTGCACGAAAATAGTGTCACCAAGCACCACTCAATTACAGAGAATAATAGAACTTTGAGGATATTACCACCAAATGTCAAATATTTTCATATAAATTATTTTTCAGAAACATTTTTTCCATATCAACTTTCTAAAACAGAGCCAAGTGACTCATGCCAGTTAGGGATGGTAAAATTGATCCGACCCGATGGGTATACACTCTATCCGAACCCGGTCAAACCCGAAAATAGGGTTTGACCGGGTTTGGATAAAACCCGAAACTATAGTACGGATATGGATAGAGTATGAATAATACTATTTTCTATCCAAATCTGAACCCGAACCCGACCCGAACCTATGGTTATGGATAATACCCGAACCACATCCGAATATATATATATATATATATATATATATATATATTCGGTATGTATATATATGTATATACATATGTATATATATATATATAT
>KE505533.1:176307-192268 GCA_000441515.1 Elaeis oleifera
ACGGATATGGTTCGGTATGGGAAATGGGTTACCACGAATATCCTCGAACCGTTGGGTATGGGGATGGGTATCTCTTTCTTATCCGATTGGGTATCGGATAGGATTTGGATATAGGGTATTAAGTTCGGATTTGGGGATGGGTAGTATACTATCCGACCAAACCTACCTATTGCCATCCCTAATGCCAGTCAGCATTTCGATGATCTAGCTAGACTAGGATTAGAGCAAGATAACTTTGTGCCATCAAATTAATGCCACCAAACTGATGTTAGAGCTTATCAAGTACCTTCCAACCAGACCATTCAACAGTTTCTCATAGTATTTATCCCTCTAACTATCCCTTTATGCATGTTTCTCTATTTGGAACCTCTGTGAAAAGTGAAATGGTGATATTAGAGTTAAGAAACATCTACCTTGAAGCAAATTTTCATTTGTATTCTAATTTGACGAACACATATATAGGTTGTCGCTTAGAAAGTTTTCATTAATATTCAATTTTCATGTACACATATAAGGCTGTCATTTGGATGTAAATGCTGTTTAAAGAATATCGTGTAAATTTCCTTCATGATAGATATAACTTAAAGTGTGCATCAAATTAACTCATATATAAGTCCTAGCATCTCACCAGGGGAAAGGTCCAATGACAACTAGCTCATGGTTAGTCTCCAAATCTACATGTCATTGACTGGGTTAATTCTGATACCATTTATAATAAACCTAAACTCATTAAAAATTGCTAGCCTGAAGTTACTAATTAAGATCTTTGCTCAAAGACACAAAGCCTTCCAAAATACACTTGTATGGGATTAAACATATACCTGCTACAGTCCTCACAAAAAGTTATATCTAATTGGTACAACATCTATGTTTATTACATTATTAGATGTCTGAATCTCCTACCTAATAAACAAATAAGAGAGGAAAGATCTCACCAATCTAAAAAATAAACTAACTTTGAAAACCATAGAAATCAGTTCCATATGATTGCCACATCATCTATTGTTTTATTATTTATTTTGCATATTCATTATTTAGAGAAGTTCTTTTGATGTAAAATTATTTAGAGAAGTTAGACACACTCCTACTTGAACCTCTGTACAATAGCAAAAAGGAGGATAAGCAAAGATTTTGATGGACGCTTCTTTCATCTCTCACATTGATTGTTGATTAAGAACAATGTTATGACCACTGAACCAGACCAAATTAGACTGGTGGCTGAGTGATGAGCGAAGTGATAAATATCTTGAAACATCTTTGCATATACATCCAATACCTTGCACATTTCTCTCCCATAATGTCTCCATAGTACATAACCTCAAATCTGCATTATCATCATCGGTATTAACCCTTGTTTGTCTTGCTCTCATCTCGCCATCATCAAGACCGCTTAGCTTGCTTTCTTCTCTCCATCTCCATTGAGAACCTAGTAAAGGTAGGGAAGTGGCAGCATAACCTTCAAAGCGACATATAGAAAGTAGAAACCAAAAAAATGAAAAAAGCAAACTAAAAGCTGTCTAGCAGGCTAATTAGAATAAAACTAAACTAGAAAGGGAACTAAAAGCCTTAATTATGGATGACTAGTAGTTTGAGCCGGGATCCTTTGCAGTGCATGTTTTGCACAGCAAAGGGCTGTATAGATCTAGATAGAAGCCACATTATCAATCTTGAAACAGACGGCTGCCATTCAACAAGCGATGCTGTGTGTCTGCCACTAACATGCTGTATTTGGTCTTTGAAGATGAACAATAGATGTGGTGGCTATCTAGATTTTTACAGCCTTCTGCAGTGTAAAATATGCACCATACTGAGTCCGAGTCACTTTCACCTAGTTATGGCAAGTCTTTGTTGATGCTTAAAATCCATTAAGAATCTTTAAAAGAGGTCATGGTTCACCAAAATCTACTAACTTAATGCCAACATTCCTTGAAATTCACCAAAGAGAGCTCCAAAATCCACTAGAGCATATGTAGAATAAGCCATGGAGAGAGCGATGCATAAATGCATGCAAAAATATATTCATTCATACTATTAGCCCTTTTCAAAGAAAAATAAAAAAAAGTTGTCCAAGAATATAAAAATCTTGTCTTTAATTCAAGTTGGTTGCAGGATAGCATTTTCACAATCATTTTAAATTTATCAACAAAGACAGGTTCTCACTAAAAATCTATATATATTCCTCATCCAACCTTCCATTGAGAAAATTTAATAGCTGCTGCTGCTGCTACTACAAACCATCCCTATTTAACTAAAATGGAGAAACAATTGCAAGAAAGATATATGGCTTTGTCCAAGTTCTACAAAGCATTGCTAATATTCAACCATCGTAGCAAAAGAACTTAAAATAAGAAGCTACTCCGGAAACCTGTAGCAATTGTCAATCATTGCCTCAAAAATGGCAATTTAGGGTTCTTATCAGTCAGGTTCCACAAAAGGGCATGACAGTTGCCAACTGAACTTATGCAATGCCAGTACTTCTACACTCAAGCCTCAATCTATTACATCACTGAAAGACTGATAACTCTATGCTGTCAACGTGGAAGAGCCCTTCTTGGCTCTGTCTCAAGGTCTTGCCCTACAATTCTTCCTTCAAATTAAGGGTTCCTATTCCAAATGAAGAATTCAATACCTCCTATCAACCACATTAGCATTTGCATCTAAGCCATGTTATTTTTATCTGAGCCACAATATCACCACATTTACCCTGCTATATCTTCCATCAACTGGGAAAAGATTGTTAAGAGTCTAGCCTACAATAAATGGAAACCAGCAAGCACACCAAAGAGCACGACCCTCTCCTGAGGGCTGAGTAAATGGTCTTCAGCCTTTTGATTTCTCCTTGATGTTATCATTCCAGAACTTATACTCCCAAAAATATACCATAATAGGAACTCTGTGGCAGTTAAACTGGAAATTTTATTCCAAAGAAGGAAAGCCAAAGTTAAGATTTCAAATAACACTATCAATATGAAGATACTACAAGATCCATATTCCTGCAGTTGTGAAATATATGGAAAGCATCTTCAAACTTTATTACAGGAGTCCTCCAATCTTCAATAGAGGAATCCTGCCAAAGCTGATCGACTCCCTATGGAAGAAGCTGTACTGCAACCATATAGTGGAAAGATGTTTTTTGAAAACAATCATAAGCTTAATTTCTGGGACAAAAAATAAATAAATACAAGGACAGAAAAGAGACAACTGCCTCAATGTTCAATCCTTCACAAACCCCGCCAGTCTCATTGTTCCGGAACCTTATTCCACTCCATTGTATCCTTGAATACCTCCACACCCTCAAAACCCCCACTCTTGCACAACCAAGCCAAAAAATTCTTAAAGCAGTAGTATTTGAATAAGATGTGGCATGAGAAAATGTATTTATAATATCAATAGTATGCTCAATAATGTCCAACGAAATGACTGTACAATTATAGTCCTGCCATACAGAACTGCAAAAGTTCGGCTAAAAATCTTTCATGCACAAGCAAATAACAAACCCACTAGAAAGAAGAGAAGGGATGATTCTTGGTTACAATGAAAGAACATCCCAATTTGAGGTGCAATACTAATGCTTCCTCTTGGAGATATCCTAGTGGAAACTAAAAAGTTAAAAGAACAATCAGTTCCTAACTTAAGACTTTGCCAAGGGATCATAAACAAAATGTGCAATGAAGTTTACCAGATCAAATTATCTACTTAACAAAAGAAAGTAAAAACAAACAAAACTTTTTATTGGGCATGCTTAAGTTTTTATAGGAAGAAATCATTTAGGTAAGCAACAAATGTCACCCCTCCCTTGATGTCAGTACAATATGAAGGCAACTGCTTTGCTGACTTCACTCAAACTTTTCAAAATAAAAAAGAATCTCTGGTTCTCTTGTTTCGAACAAAACAGGGGAATCGGAAAGCAGAGCCCTTCCACCACCCCTCCATGACTCTCTTCTAGCCATGATCGTCCCTCTCTCTCTCTCTCATTCGCCCCCCCCCCCCAACCCCCCTCGCAAAGAAAAAAAGAAAAAAAAAAACTCCTCTTTCCTTCTCCTCCCTCTTCCCCTCCTTTGCTAGTGTCTTGAACTTAGGCCGAAAACATGCTGGTCCACCCTGGTATGGCTCGATATGCCCAAACCAAGCAATTCGGAGCAGTACAACAAACTATGATCCCAAGTAATAAGGAAAACCATCAAAATGTATTTATTAAAAAAGTGGAAGTATTATTTTGCATGACTAACCAACCAATTTGCTGGTTGGTTGACCTCCCATAAGAATGAATAATTTGTACCTCTTGTGAGCTACTGAACAGACTTTCACAATCCTGCAGGCTATATGAGGCCACTCATGGCACATGTAGATGCCCCTGCATGACTCCACAGACTTACCAGTATAGCCAATAGTCACTATTTCTCCATTTGACAAGCCATCGTTTACAAGATTCCTAAATCTTAAATTATTTAGTACAATCTTCCCCTCATGATAGAACATCAAGTAGAGAGCTTACAAATTCACAATAAGCATAGACACCATAGACAAAGCTAGAAGGTATTTAAAAATTGTAATTTCAATAAAATATTTGAATTATGCCTCATGGATAACTATTCAAATGCACAACATCCAAAATACCGTGCCCAATAAGAGATGTCAAATTGATTAATCAGTTTAAAATCAACAAAGCTCCTATCGAGTTACCTTTACCCTTTTCAAAGGTCTAAAAAGCAGTCCCAAGTTTAACTTTTAGTCCATTTGCATTGATGAAAGCCATAGTTAAAGGTCTATAAGCAGCGAAAAGCTAGCCAACAAGCCTTATGCTAAGGGAAGCAACCAAACATGCAACCAAAGGTCCAGGAAGCCCAAAACTTGTAAATAAAAATTAAATAGTGAGCACACAGGAAACCTAAAGGATACCCTTTTCTCTGTTGTTTGATGCAAGGTGAAGGCTAGAGCCCATCCAGCTAATTAGAAGAGAAAAATATTAACAAGCAAGAAAAGATAAAGTATACAAGAGTGTTCTAAGAATTCAAAGTAACTAAAGGAGATAGAATATTCCAAAGCAAAGAGTGTGTATTGAATCTAATAAATGAAGTTATCCTATCAAATAAGATGTTGTTAGTTAATGGAACTATTAATAATGAAATGTTTTAAAATGGGATCAGACAGCAAACTGGCAAGCAATTTGGTTCTTAGGTCAATTGGTCCACTTGGCCGATCCAGCAACGCCACCTTGACAACAACACCTATCGCATTCTGATTCAGATCTTCTCCCTCTGCCTTGACAAATCCCTGATCATCCTTAGAAGTCTCGTAAAGATCAAACCCTAGATTGGAGGAAGTGCCGAAGAGCTTGTGCACCAGTAAAGATTCGGTCTTTGGTCGAAATGGTGATGGAAACAAGACAGAGCAACTCAAGAATGATAGGAAAGGGAAGAGCATGGTTGATTTGAAGGTAGTGAGAATGGTAGATTTGGAGGCATGGAGAGGAGTCAAGATTCGGCATGTGGGAACCCTAGGTTTGATGAGGGAAGACAATTTTGGGGTGGGTGGAGGTGTAGGAATTGGAGGGATGTTTCTGGTTTTGGGGAAGAAGGGATGGCGAGGACGACTAGTTGAAACCTAAGACTTGAAGTGATTAGTCGATTACAGCAGCCCTAGCATGAACCAAAAAAAAAAAGAATCCATGAAAAATTGACCGAACCAGTTGTGGTCTGACTAGTTCATCTGATTTTGACCATCTTTAAGTATCCTTCCCAGTTCAACTGATCGAATTGGCCAGTCCGATCCAGTTTTAAAAGCATTGTTAATATGACAACATCCAAAACTACTTCATAGATCAATATTATCCTATATACTCAAACATAAAACATAATGGTAAGTTGGGTGCATAGACGGACCTTAAGGTTGCATTTGATGCATCGCCGGCAATATTAGAAGATAATATGGATTGCCTTCAGGATAGATTGCCACCATTAAATTGTCAATAATGTTGATTACTGTGTTTAATATACAGGTAATGTTGCAGTAAAATTATTGAAAATCTTGATTGACATGTTTGGTACGACAATTAGATTATCGGTAATGTGAAATCAAAATTTCAAAATACCCCAAATAATTTTGTCTGGGTGCTCTTCTTTTTCTCTAAAGAGAAGTGGTGGAAATGGTGTAGGTATGATGGTAGCATGAGGAAGTGGCGGCCCGAGGGGTGTGGGGAACCGTGGACACTAGAGAGGTAGGGAGGGGGCAGGCGCGTGTGAAGCCATGGGGTGATGGGGACGGGCATGGAGGAGCCACAGGGGGTAATGGGAGACAAGGACGGAGGAGCCACGGGCAAACAAAGGAAGATGGAGGAGCCGCTGACCAAGGGCGCACACAGAGGGGGGTGGGGGGAGAGGGAGGGTTGGACAATGGGTTTTGTTTGATTTTTTTAGGAATAATTTTGTCCAAATTTTTTATTGCAACATTGCCAAAGAAGTGAATACCTTGATAGCCACCCTCCCCAAGGCAATCTGAATTGCCAAGGCAATCTGGATTACCATACCAAATGCAGTAATCCAGATTACCACATTAAATTGTCAGCAATCTGAATAGGTTGCCAGCTACCAAACATAACCTAAAGGCATCGAATGTGGCTATCTTTTAAAACCATGCAAGTAACAAACTTATGAGTTTTAAAAAATTGCACATCCCAATATGAATACCTTGTCAAACAGCAAGCTTGATAGAATTTCTTCTCAAATTTCATCCAACATGTCTCCCCCATGTAAATTAGCAAGCAAGAAAGATAGCAAATGTGCAGTCTCCTACCAACCACCAAACTCAATCTATTAGGTATCCTAGTTCAAGCCTTCATAACAATAATAACAAGTTCTTCCTCTCCAGCAAGTTCACATGCCTTCCCCTTCTTAACATATTATGAGATTAAGCCTCACCTCCAACTGAAGATTCAATTTAACTATAGCATCTCAACTATAGAATCTTGAATAAAACATATTGTACATATGAATGAAAAACTAGAACTTGAAAGATCATTGATCTATAGTCCCTTGTTAACAATACAGCCTGTGTTCAAGTATATCATATATTGGAAATATAGAGGTGTTAATGATGACTTCACTAGTATGTCCTCGGAAAAAAAAAAAGACTGAGTGCCAACTAGATACCTTGTTGCAAATTATGTGCACATCCAAAATTTGTGCTGTAGTCCTCCACTTCCTCTAATTCCAACATCCTAGGAGTATAGCAAAAGCCAGCTCTCTCCTACATCAATGCTACCTTGTAAACTATTATAGAAGAAATGAAAAATTTAATTCATAAGCCTTCAGTGGTTTGTCACTTTATATTGTTATTATCCTCAAGTATAACTCTCTTTCTAAGCAAGAATGGAAATGGAAGGATAAACCTAATGAATATTGAGCTGAAGAAAGCAATCATTTGAGATCAACTTCTCACAAATTATCCACCCTTTTTATGAAATCTTCATTCTTAGGCAGTTTTCATTTACATCTTGGCATCATGACATGATTGACGTTTTAAGTAGCATTTGAGGATGCATGGTTCTTTACCTTATGCCACCAAGAAATCCAATAATGCCTTGCTATATTTTTGCACACATCTTCCGATCAGTCTCCATGTCTACCACCAAGCATTATCACTTTAAAGAAAATGTTAAAACTTCATTTTAATCTTTATATGGAACAGGAAAATATCAAGTAGTCCTCTCTACCTTCCTCCTCTCTTAGTAGAGAATAATCTTTTGCAACAATGCTCTCACTATAAAGGCCTAAAAATGGCAGGGTGTAGAAAATGTTGCATGGTAAGTAGCTAATCTAAACACTAAGTTACATGATTACCTCACATAAACCATAAAATAAACTAAAACATGACATGGCTGTTTAATAATGTAAGGTAGATTCAAGATATTGATCATCATTATAGTTTCAAGAAACCTTTTGAATCTTAAGATCAGAGACTAATAATCAAAAGAATATGCTCAAGAGGAAGGCACAAAAGAAACTCCAATTATATTAGAGTAGCTCACATCACAACAGGCAATATTCAGTTAAACCACTTTTTGCATTGAAAAGAAAATACATTGTTTTGTTTGCAATCTTCCCCGTAATTCAGCCTTTGTGCTCAGAAAGCTCACAATTAACATCGCCGAGTTCAAGAAGATGCAGTTCGGTACTTCAAAAAGTTATGTACCTTTCAAAGCAGAGTTTACCAATCCAATCCAATCTTCCAATTTACCAATATAAGTCCACCAAGAGAGATAAGTCAATGCAATACCTGCAATTTTGAATTTGCTAAGCAGCTTCTACTTGCTCGGATGCTTGTCCATCTTGACTCAAACCGAGCGACTTCTCGACCTTTGTCCATCCACCCACTAAATGCTCCGGGAACCTCTTCCTCACCCCATTAATCACCATCTTTGCCTCTTCAACCTTCGACCCTTTCGCCAAACCCTCCACCAAAAGCCTCACTGTCCGGAAATCTGGAACCTTATTATGCTTCATGCTATCCTTGAAAACCTCGAGGCCTGCCTCAAAATCGCCATTATCACATAATTGAGCCAACAAAATCCTAAAAGTCGTGGCATTTGGAACACAACCATTCTTCCTGAGACCCTTGAAAACCTTCTTAGCTTCCTCAAGCTGCCCATCACCAGAATAGCAAGTAATGAGATAATTATACGTGATGGTGTTCGGCTTCACTCCAGCGGACTCCATCTCCTGAATCAGCTCAAGAACCTCCCCTGGCTTCCCATTCACTGCTCGATACATGACTCTAACATTATAAGCAGTCAAATCGGGAGAGCATCCACTGCCCACCATTTCCTTCCACAGCTCCTCGGCTGCCTCCGGCTTCCCTTCCTTGTAGAGTGAATCAAGAAGAGTGGTATAGATCACAGTGGTCGGCTCGAGCTTCTTCTCCTCCACCATCTCCTTGAGGATTTCGAAGGCCTTGCCGGACTTACCGGAGAGGCATAGGGCCTTGATAAGGATGCCATAGGAGACGGCGTCGGGGGCGATGTCGTGCTTCTTGGAGAGCTCAGCGAAGAGACGCGGGACGCGACGAGGGTGCTTGGATCGAATGCAGGCGGAGAGGAGGGCGTTGAAGGAGACCGGGGAGTGGGGGCGGCGGTGAGGCGGGCACATCGTCGAAGGTGCGGTGGCGTGGTCTATCATGCCAGCGGCGCCGTAGGAGAGAATGACGGTGGCAAGGAAGGGCTCGTTGGCCGCGTGGGGCCGGACTTGCGGGACTCGAGGAGGGTCTCGACATCGGCGAAGCGGCGGCGCGGGCGAGGCGGCGGACGGCGAGGTCTACGGCGAAGCGAGCGGAGACAGGGGAGGCAGAGGGTTCGGCGACGGAGGATAGGATGGAAACGGCGCGGTCGGGATCGAACTCCTTGCGGAGGCGGACTTGGCGACAGAGACGGAGATGGGAGTCGGGGAGGAGGGTGTGGTGGTGGTGGTGGTGGTGGTGGTGGAGAAGGGGCGGAGGAGAAGAAGGGACCGCCGGCGGAGGGCGGAGGAGACGATCGCCATTTTGGCTTCGGCAGTGACGTTGGGGAGAGAGATGAGGGACGGGGTTTTAGGTTTTGGAGACGAGAGCCGTTTCGGCAAGCGGAAGGATGTGATCGAGCTCAATTAACTCCAATTCGAGCCGATTGAGGTTGGCTCAGCACTCAGATGGGTTGAGGCTTGCTTTAGGAAGCAACATACAAGTCGGAAATCAGAATAATCCTCCCCCCCGCCCGATATATACCAAACGAGATAGAAGTCCCGCCAGTTTTGACAATTTAATCAAACATCAAACCATGTATAAGTAAAAATTAATGCTTCCCTTTGATTGCGAGAATTTCATTACTCTCGTATTTTATCTTTTTTAAACAATAAAATATCAAAAAAATCACTAAAAATCAAATTGGGTTTGTTTTATATATAATTTGTGATCAAATAGTGATGAAAAATGGAGAAATGTACTCTAGCATTTTATAATGGGAGTGGATCCTCCGTGCACGTACACCTGCGCATGCAGTAGGCTGTGCGATACACGTCGTGTACGATCGGATACACCATCCATCATGTGATGAACGGTATGCACAATATACCGTATCGTATGGTATATTATATGTACAACAGAAGATTCGTATACTTCCGTAATTACTTTCAAGTATATTTATAAATGAACATGGACGGTTTATTTTCAAACAAATGGTCAAGATTAATTTTTTGGCAACCAGTTAATGAGTTGGAGATGGCTGCTTGACCAATCACAACCATCCGTGATGAGTTGGCTGAGATTGGATAACTCTCGCATGATAGCATACTTTATATATTGCATAAAATTCACAATTATAGCTGTCTTATCATACACAATCAATTAAGATTGGCCAACTACTGCCATCACCTAATATAATTTTGTAGAGAATTAAAACTGCATTATTCAAATCATACCATAAAATACTAATTGTCAATAATAGTACTATTATAATTATTATGGATAGAATTCTAATGTCCGAACTGAAGACATGGCTAGCCTTGGATTGTAACTGACCCATGAGTCGATCACTAATCCACACATCGACCACCAACTAGCATCCCAGCCGTTGATCTTTATCATTTGCAATCTTTGTGTTGCACTTCGATCCACACTTCGATCGCTGATCACTGTACCGGCTCCGACCCCTATCTTCATACCTATGAAGCTTCTGATCTACACATCAACCGTTAACTCTCACTATCAAAACAATCTTATTGATGCAAGAATTCATCCGATGCCGGGATGCTGGAGTTGACAGCAAGGCAGGCCTCATGGGGGCGTAACCTGTACAAAAATCCTAATCAGAGATGGCTCCGGTGAGGACCCTCCAATGCTCCAGTCAGAACTCTCGTTTAACAGAAGAAAGAGCGTGAGAGGCAGAATAACGGTATATCTTTTTCGGAGGTCCTCTTTGAGTCTCCTTTATAGCAGAGAGGTAGTGCTTCAGTTGGCACGATCCCGTATGATCATAGCATAATTCGTGAGGCACGAGATTACCGCTTGAGATTTTCGGGATGCGGCAGTTGTGGTTGTCTTATTAGTCTAGAGACAGCTATTGCCTGATAGGTGTTATATTTTGAATGAGATTGCCAACTGAATATTATTGGCGACGACCAGAGGTCGGCAACGACCAAGGGTCGGTCACCTCAAAATACTACCTTGGTTGTCGCCTCAAAGCGCTACCGGATAGAGACGTATCGAGTCAAGATCTATCTATTGGCTTGAGGCTGGTCGGTCAGATATGATCGGTCAAAGAGGATACATCGGCAATAGTGCACCATCGAACGATCGTCAGCCATAATCTGTCTACTCAAGATGTGAGGTGTTGATCAGGAGGTTGCAGAGGACTAACTTGGCGAGAGCCGTGGCTAACCATGAGTCGGCGATGGGTTCCAGTAGATGGATCTATTGAGCACAGTTATCTTAGGCTCTAGGTCTTTCATGTAATCGGTCCATGTAAAATTTCTCCCAACACATGCTCCCTTACTCTCAAGTCTGACTTTAGTTGGACGAAGGGACGTGCATGACTTTTGGGGCTGAAGTTAGGTGGCACGACTTAAGTCATCATGGCAGAATTAAATGGACATCATTTCACTATCTATTTTTAAATTGTGGCATCGATTTGCGAACTGACGGCAGCGGTCGGTCGAATGAAGAGATGGCACGTGTGCCACGTCTTGCGACTTATTAAGAAAGAAATAATTTGATATATGGATGTTATCTTCTCTTGGCTATAAATAGAAGAGGTGCCTGTCCTTGGCCTTTCGGATCGCTGTCAGGTTCTGCGATTCTTCCTTTCTTTTATCCATTTCTATAGTTTCTTAAATAAGGGCCTTCCTTCTTCTTCCATGGTGCACCTCCAGAAGGGTTTTTAAAGATCCCGATGACTGCTTCACTCTTTCTATCTCCTTTCTTCATTCTCACAGGTGAATTTGTTTCTCGTCCATCTATTTTTATGTTCTTCTCTCCTTCTTTAGATATCCTTTAGTTCTTTGTTGAAAATGGCTAAGCAGAGCGAGCTAGGTCCCAATGCCTATAGCTCTGCATTGAATCCGGATAATTTGAGATGGATATGAGTTTGGTACGAGATTCTCTCGAATTTTGATATTGAACTCCCCAGAGCAAGCGAGCACAAAGATAGCCTGCCCCCCGATCGGCTTGTCATATATGACGAAGCACTCGGAGCGGGCTTAAGATTTTCATTCATCCCTTCATCCTTGACATCTTCCGTTTCTATGGTTTGTCCTTTTATGCCATCGTTCCGAACACCTTTAGGTCGTGGTAGGTTTTTTGATCCTTTGTGTCATGGCTAGTGTTCAACCGTCTGTTGATCTCTTCTGTTTTTTTTCACTATCAAGAGGTATTCTTACTCCAAGGATTGATGGTATTTTCTTTCTAGAGGTGGGTTTCTCCTCTGATCAAGGATGCTCCTTCTTCTATTCATGGGTGGAAGGAGCGATTCTTACTTGTGTCTAGCTCTACAATGGAGGATTAGAATTTGTCGAGCTGGGGTCGACTGGAGGCTTCAGCGTTCAAGATCCCAAAGCCGGGGGCTGAGGAAGAGGGTTGCTTTAGAACCTTCAAAGACTTCAAGATTTCCTCGATCGACGAGTTGGTGTCCGATGAGGCTCTCTTTAATGCTGGACTCAATCATGCCAACCCCAAGGATGAGTACTGCGGTTGTACCCTAACTTGTCTCTTTTTTAAAGTTGTTGATCAAGTTTGGTTGTTTGCAGAGATGAGGCTGGAAGACATCACCAAGATGAAACAGAATCTTCTGAAGAAGAGGAAAGCTCCCGCACTAGAAGGTGCCTATAAGAAACCGATGACCCATCAAGGAAAGGCTACAAGTGAAAGTAGCTCGACGGTCGAGGTCACAGTTGTTTTGGCGACTCCTACTCTTCTAAGTCCGACTCCATTGGCTCTAGCTCCAATTTCTATGGTCGCACCAATGCCAGTATCTCCACCCCCGTGGCTTTCTTGCCTACTACTCCGATGCCTCCTCGCGAGACTAGAGCTCAGTCTTCTTGCGCTGAGCTTTCTACTGCTGCAGGCCCAAGTAGCATGCCTCCACCTTCCAGCGAAGCAGATCCTGATGCCCACCTTGACTCCAATCCTGAGGATGCAACCTTTGATGACTGGAGAGTCATCAAAGAGTTAACTAAGAGATCGGTTCTTCCGATGGAGCTAAAGGGCATCACCGATGTGGGCTTCAATGACCTACAACGGTACTCCATAACCACCATGCATCAGGTGCCTTCCTTATCTTTTATTTATCCTTTGGCTTCTCCTCTTACCTTTCTGTTGATTGTAATTTTATATAGGTACTCAATTTTTGGTTGACACCTTGAACTGTGCGCGCAAGGCGAAGATCCACAAAGCTTTACGTTGAAAGGCTGAATCCAATGCTGCAGAGGCATACACCCATGCTGATACCACCAAGGCAAAGGTCGATAACCTGAGGAAATCTCTTAACAAAGTTTCCATTGAGCTCATGCAAAAGAGGAGGAGCTTCAGGCAGCCAAAACAAAGCTTGCGGAGGTCAAGCAGAAGGTTGAGGAGTGAGTTTCGAGGCCAAAGAGCAGGCTAAGGATTAGGTTGCCAAGGTCAGATGGAAAACTGAGAAGAAAGTTGATGAGGCCCGCCAATCGACTGTAGAATCCTTCAAAATCTCGAAAGAATTCAAGAAGGAGATGGCCAAGGTGGTTGACGGCTATAAGGTGTCGGAGGCATACTACAATGCCTTGATCAAATACGATCAGGACTCTTTCAATGAGGGATATGGGATCAGATTTGATGATTGCCATCGCCTGGTCGATGCCTAACTTTCTAAGGCCGACCTCTCCTTCTTAGATGAGAATGAGGATGATGAGGAGGCTGTGGTCGAGCTAGGTCCTACTAGTGCTGAGGCTATCGAGGAGCAGGCGAGGAGTAAAGAGGCAATAATTGAGCTTTCTTCACTGCCCACTACTAGTCCCTCCAAAGCCACTGGTCCCTCAGGAGTCACGTCTAACTCTTACGATCTTCAAGACGAGGTTGAAAAATGAAACCTGTGCTTTTTTTCTCTATAAGGAAGTAGTTATTAATGAAATAATATTTCATCTTCCTAAATTTATGTCGCTTTTCTTTCACTTGTCCAGTTACATTCGTGTGCCTTTGTCAAATGCACCCATTCGATTTCTAATGCTGAGGCTTTATCGATGGCATTTACAGCAAAGATTAGGTCCCATATAGGTGACCTTGAAAGAAGTGTTAAAAAATTAGATAAGAAAGCTGTTGCCTAAAAGAAAAACTGTCAAAGACTAGAAAAATCCTAGACGAGGCCTTGACAGAAGTCGATCAACTGAGGACGATCAACCATCGGAGTCTCATGACGTATTCTATTGAGAAAGCTCGATTGACGGCTGAGTCTATAAGGCTATCCAAGCTTGTAGAGGATGCCACTTGGGGTGCCACTATCAGACAGCATGATCTCTATGTCTGATTCCGTTGGTCTCAGGACAGGATCTCAGAACTGAAGTTGTCGGAGGCTGTTGCCAAAGAAGTGAGAAGGCACTCCACTAACCATGTGGCACAGCTTCAGAAGGATCTCCATGTCACCCAAGAGAAGATCTTTAAGCTTAAGCACTCGGGTAATGTGGTCGCCGAATATATGTTGAGAGAAAGTCAGCGGACAGTCATGAGAATCCGGGGCCTAGTCAGACATGGATGGGGAGTTCCTGCATCTCCAGACAACACAGTTTGGTGCATATTTGATGTAGGCTATACGGCTGAATTCTGGACATGCTGGAACTGGATTAAGATGTCCTTCTCAAGGCTCAACCTCTCTAACTTTCTCCCGAGGGTGATGCCGAACCTTTCGCTCCCAAGATAGGTCCAGGGGGGTTGAGATTCGTGAGCTCGGCCCGGTGGCAAGGAGGTTTGTGTAGAAGTGTCCAATAGAGCTTCGGAGACTGGAGCTCATCGTAGTTGAATATAGCAATCTCTAATGTCGTCTTCTTGAGATGACATTATTTTGTAATTATAATAAATTATATAAACATAATAACAAATATTCAACTTATATTGTCTTTTCTTTGTTGTGTGATGTCACTTGTCGTTGTTGTTAGATGTATGTTCTAGAAGTCAATATAGCTGACACATTATAATAAAGTTAGGATATAATTTATACTTAATATATTATTTGATCAATAAAAGAACAAGTTTATTTTTATTCAAGTATGATGTGTCCCTGAATCATCCATGGAATTAATATTTCGATATATATTCTCAAATTATTGAGAATTAGAGATATGTATTTAATTTCTAAATGCTCTCAATCATAGTATCATCATGAGAACGATGATCGATCCGGATAGATCAACGTACAAATTATTTCTTTCGGGATAGATGAGTCTCTGGTCTATAGTGTAGAGATACTGAGCGACGAGTGTGGATAGTTGTTAGAGAATAACTAGTACTGAGCATGACCATATGAGAGATCACTTGAATTTCTACTCGATCATCAGTGATTGTCTTGATGCTGTAGTTGTGCGAATGATCTTTTGATCTGAGATAGTACGACTGCTCGTAGTGAGATTGCTGAAGTTTGACTGATACATAAATATGATCTCAATGAGCTCTTATAGTGGATGTTGGTGACAGTTAGTCTACTGTAGGAGTACGGTGTGCATCAAGATAGAATATATCGATCTTGATAGAAATGAGTAGTCCTTTGAAATTTGAAAGACTAAATCCGAGAGTCTATGGTTACAGCAGTGTGATTGATAGAAAAAAATTTCATATGGATCACAATTGGACTTGAGCTGATCAAATTTATCATATGATTGATGATGAGGTTTAACGATTTATTCATGACCTGCCATCTAGTTGAAACTCACGATAGAGAGACTGAATCATACATTAACTACATCTTGAAGTTCATTTTCGG
>KE505533.1:217497-230461 GCA_000441515.1 Elaeis oleifera
GACCGACCGACTCCACCCGACCGACAACGGACGACCCCGACACCGACTGTCGGTAACGACCGGCCTGGGAGTGTCGGCTTGACTGGCCGACACTGACTCCCACGGACCATCCAGACGCCGGCCACGCTCCGGAGTCCATTACCCGACGGCCGACTCCCGACACACAGTCGGCCAGCCCTTCCAAGACTGCCGAACGACCGGCATGAGCTGCAGTCCTACCAAGGACACGCCGTACGACCGCCAGGGGGCCTTGCCCTGCCAGGGACCTGGGGAAGAGTCCTACCAAGGACGCCAATTAATTCTTAAGACCTGTCAATCCATCGACAACATGGCAACACCCGGCGATGTGACAGTCCGGGGCGATTTGACGGCTCTACAGTTGTCAACATCACGGACGGCGGAACCATACCGCCTCCCACTATAAAAAGGGTAAGGCAACAGCTCTAGTAAGCTTTCCTAGGCTCTCCGAAGCCCTCTCGAACCCCTCAAAAGCTCCCCCATCGCTGAGCTCTTTGGTTCTCCTCTTTGCTGTTGCCTAGTCTCCTCTCTGACTTGACCGTCGGAGGGTCCCCGTCGGAGGTCCCCTCCAGTCTGAGTGGACTTTCCGTGTAGGTGCTCGCTCCCGGCGATCAGGCGCGACGCGAGGGGATTGGCCGCAACAGTTTCTACCACTCATTTTCTTCCTACATAGGCATACTGATAATGAGTATGGTTTTTGCCATTGTCTTTGTACAAACATTTAACGTCATTTGAAATAAATCTCAGAGTATGGTTTAGGAAGCGAATTATCAACACAAGGAGATGTGTATAGCTATGCAATACTTCTCTTGGAGATGTTTACCGGAAAGAGACTTATTGATGAAACATTCAATGAAAGCCTAGATCTTCACCGATTTGTTGAGATGGCTTTTCCTACTCAGATTATGAACATCGTAGACCCGCAATTGATACAAGAGGAAGAGTATGAAATCATCAATGACATGCAACAAAGGTGCACTAAACAAGACAAGATAATAGAGTGCTTAATTTCAGTGATCAACATTGGACTACAATGTTCCAATAAATTACTTAAAGAACGAATGCATGCCGGAGATATTGTAAAAAAATGATTGCAGTGAGAGAGATACTTGGTAGGGTCTAAAGTCATCTAGAATGGTCCACAAATATTATTATGACATTATGAAGGCTTATGTCAACATACGTTACTGCTACTTCCCTAAGCCGCTTATTTTTGGTGTTGCTTACTGCGCTCATCCTCTTCGACCTGTTTGCATTTTTTTGGTTTGTTTTGTCTTTGCCTGCTTTTGTTTGAAGGACTTTCTTTGGATTCTGTACCATCACAAGGCCAAGAGATATCGGGATGAACTGTTCCATAGATTGGAATGAGTCTTGTCACAGTTGAATGAGTCTTGTTTCCTTGATGTATCAGAGAAGTCACTTTGTGATTTAATTTGTATGCTTTTGTTGAGCAAGCCTTGTCATAGTGGAACAAGTCCTGTTGTGCTGGGGTAAACTTATTTAATGGATTGCTTCATATGTTGTGGATGATTGTAATTCTTTTTTTATTGATATTATGTTATCATCATGCAAGTATATTTACTTTCTCATATGCCGTGATGTGATAAACCTCAAGATCAGGTGTAAGAACCCAGCCTACTGATCATTTAATTCACACAAATCTTAAAGCATCCACAAAGAAAGGCTTCATGCACTGTGCACATGAGCAGGCGAAGGAAGACTCCCATCGGGAGTCTTTCTTTTCTCTATTTCTGGTAGGGAAAGGAACTCGTAGGGCTTGCCAGACTCTGGTAAAAACCCTAAGGTTCGGCCTATAAAAACCCTTACTCTTCCTCTAGATATCAGCCTTCATCCCCATTCCTTCACCAGCAAAATGCACAGGACTTTTCTTGCAATTGATATTCTGTTTAGTGGGCTCTAGGAACCACTATCGATTCATCATTAGAATCAAAATAAGAGGCCTTCACTTCTCTCTCCATCTTCTTCTAGTCCCTCAACCACCGTCTCCATCTTGATTTCCACCATTTAGTTGCTGGATTATTTGGTGGAAAACTTAGAGGCTCTGTCTTTATCTGATTCGGTTCTCTTCACCCAATCCATTGTGATTTGAGGCTACGAACTTCATCAGAGCTCTGATTGAGCTCTTAACAGCCACATGTTGAGTACACTATTGGCTACAGACCAGTCGACTCTTTTTTCTTCATTTGGATCTATTTATAATCGGTTCCTCTAGTTTTTTTGTTTTCTTCCTTTCAGCTAAGCTGTAATGAAAAAAAATTGAAAAAAACTCCTCCTCGACAAGAAGAGAGTTGACTCCATCTAGCCTTCCTCCCTTGATCTCCTCAACCGCCAGCATCTCTACCCTGACACCTTCTCTACACCATCCTATCCTCTCTCTCCAACCTCCGCCTCCACCTACAACCCTGCACCTCATCTTGTCCCTTCTATCCGAAGAAAGAAAACTCCTTCTTGCCCTCCTCCTCCCTAGCCTAGTTTGGTGCCAACTCCATATTTGCTCCTATCTAGGGAAACATTACTGCTGTATCTTGAGATTGCCTTCTCCTCCTGATGCATGAAAGGACTTGATCTAAAAAGGTGAGCCAGGAGATATTTTTTGCATTCTTTGGCACTGTATTAAGTACCTAAGATCTTCCAATAAATAATTAATGTAGGACTAAGTATATGCCTCCATAGATTCTTACATATTCTCTTAATTTTAAGTCTTAGTATTCTCACCAAGCTAAGGATTCAAATCTATATATCTATTCATAAATACCATAATTGGTTCATGGTTAGTCCCAATAAACCTATGCTGCAATATCTCCTAGTCCACATAGATTATATACTGAGCAAATCTAATACTACTTGTAACAATCGATAACCTCACCCAAAAAGACTAGTCAAAAAATATTTTTTGGATTCCTTAACCTTATATAAGTATCAAAGATCTTCTCAACGAATAATAGATGTGGGACTAAATAAACACTCGTACGTATCCTTATGCTATTTGATTACTATTTCTCTTTTTTCTAGTCTTTTTTAGATCTAAAAATCTGGTCTTACAAAAAAATTTCTAGTCTAACCATATTTTTTTTTTACTTCCATTTTTCAGATCTAAAAAGTTTTCTAGATTTTTCTTCTAATTTTTCTATTCTAACTATGCTTACATTTGAAAATTATTTTTTCATGCTGATTTTTCTTATAAAGATTAAATTTCCTACTCTAACCATGATTACAACTAATTTTGCTTACAATGATTAGATCTGAAAATCAGTACTTTCACTTTTTGATCAAATGAGGTGTGGGGATCTCAACATCAGCATTCTCACAGTTCTGACCAATTCTCCATTGTGCCAAAATTGGAATTCATAATTATCTTAATTAATAATGATCAGAATTTTTTTTCTTTTTCTTTTAAGTCATATCATGATTAAATCTAAAAAAAATTATCCGCTGATGCTGTTAAAGAATAGATGAGTGAGGCACCACCTATGCCAATTGGTTGCTGAGTTGGCAGCCTTTCATTGGCTTGGTTGACAGCATACATGGTAGATTAAATCTCATCAAGAATTTTCCATGCGGATGTGCATAAGAGGTGGGAGGTGAAATTTAAATTATATATGACTAAATCATTAAGTTGTAGTCAAGCCCATTATCAAAAAAAGAAGCAGGAAATAGATCTTCTGCGGTACTTAAACGGTACCATAGAGTACTGTACATATTTTGAAAATATTTATCAAAAGATGGATGATTTATTAAAATATTAAAAAATAAAATAGATAAATTTTAGAAGTATTTAAATTATTTAGATAAATATTATATAATTATCTATTTTTTTATGAATATCTTTGAATATAAACAGTATTCTGTGGTATTTTTTGAGTAATGTAGAAAATCACGTTTTAAAAAATAGTAGAGTAGGAGTTAAGTCCACATCTGTATCATTATCCATTGGTTCGTTTCTTTTATTTTTTCGGCTACGAGGACCACCGTGTAAAGTATGTATATCTGAATCCAAAAGATTAACATCCCTTCGCCTCTCAGGCAACAGAGATTTGCACTGATGTTGCATTGCCATCTGCAAACTGTAGTTCAAGAATCTTCGCGCGATGTGCCGTGCAAGAGAAGGCTTGTTACCGTGAACAGCTCGAAGGAAAATAAAAAAAAGGGCTTCCACGTGCTTGTTCCGGTGCTGCAACTTGCCGGTCAGCTCAAGTCTACTTGATGTTGATGCTGGAGGGTCAGTCCACCATGATTGACTGGTTGATAACAAGCCTTGAGACCAGCTTCGTGGCTCATATCATCTCTCACAGATTATTCCACAGCATCTGACAGCTCCCTTTGACTTTACATGGTTGGCCTGGGTTGTGCTTTATTTGTTCTAGGCGTTCTAGCAATCAAAACACGTCCTCTACGTTGGCCTTTTTCTGGGCCACGAGGTCACCGTAGATCCCATCCTTCTTTACGCATGGGTGGTGGTAATCGTCCCTCTAGGCTGTCATTTCATAGAAAAATAATTACTTATACCCAATACATTCCCTACTCTTTACACGGTATTAATGAACTATATACACCTTTTATTGGGGTGCGACTGATGTGCCTGGTGAGCACAATTCCTAGGAAATTACTCTTAACAACACTGAACCGTCAGTCCCATGTAGATCTTCGTCGTAAGTATGTATTTGTCTAGTGGAGGCCGTAAGATTTGTGAGATGGGCCTTAGCTAAAGGTGTAAATGGGTCAGATTGAATCAGATTATGAGTCATTTCGATTCGATTCAATTTTTTGATCAAATTTTAATATTGAACCCATATCCAATCCAATTGAAAATCGGATCAGATCGGGTCGGATTCATGATTGAAAAGTTTGTCCTATTTGATCATTTAGGTCGGATCGAATCTACGTATAATCCGATCTCAATCTAAAAATTTTAGATCTGGTTCGGATCCAAATTCTGACTGAGTTCGGTTCGTATGATAAATAAATATATACGAAATTTATGACAAAAAAAAATAAATATCATTTTATCTTGACTATTAATTTATAAATAATTTCTCAAAATCTGATAATCAAATTGAATAAAATTATATAAAATTAATAATGCTACAAGAGCATTTGAAATTCTAATCCCACTCTATTTGCTCTATAGTTTAGATGTTGAATTTAATACTGAATTCGGATTAGGTCAGATCAGATTGGGTCCGAATTCAATAAATCCAGATCCAATCCGGAATATTAAACGGGTCCAATTTTAGAACCCGATCCAGCCCCGTAGGTCCTTTAAAATGGGTCGGATTGGATCTAAGCGGATCAGACTAGGTTGGATCACGGGTCAATCGACCCATTTTAGCACACTTGAACTCTTTATTTCCTTAATAAATAGGAAAGATCACTCTGTACTTTTGTCTTGATTGAAGATTTCTTGGCTAGAAACTTATTTTCAAATTTCTTGTTATGATGCTCCTAATGTTTTAATCCTTGAACCATGCAGAGAACAAGAACAAGACACAAGCATGTCTTGGATGAGAAAGTGCGATTAACGAAGGGTATTAGGCTTAACAAAAATAATCAGGCTTCGCCTAAATCATTCTTAATGGTTAAAAGAGCAAGCAGGGTTAATACGAGGGCACTGTATGCATATAAAATATGTATAAGCATGTAGAAAACACCGCACATGAGGTCCACATCTGAGTTGTAGTCAAGTCCACATCTGTATCTGTTGCGGCCAATCCCCTCGTCGCTTGATCGTCGGAAACGAGCACCTGCAGGAGAAATTCACACAGACCGGAGATGCCTCCGGTGGGGACCCTCCGACGGTCAAGTCAGAAAGGAGACTTGGCAACAGTAGAGAGGTATCAGGGGACTCAACGGTGGAGAGAGGAAGAGAGGTTCTCCGGCCCTTTACCGTAAGCTGCTGCCTTACCCCATTTTATAGTAGGAGGTGGTATGGTCCCGCCGTCGGTGATGTAGACAACTGAGGAGTTGTCAAATCGTCGGAGGTTGTCACATCGCCAGGGTTGTCATGTCGTCGATGGGCTGACAGGTCCTAGAAATTAATTCATGTCCTTGGCAGGACAGCGTCCCAGGTTCTTGACAGGATAATTCTCCCTGGCGGTTGTACCGCCTGTCCTGGACAGGACTGCAGCCTATGCTGGTCATTCGGCGTCTTTGAAAGGGGCTGGCCGACCATATGTCGGGACTTGACCGTCGAGCGATGACTCGAGAGCACGATCGGCGTCTAGAAGGATCTGTAGAAGTCGGAGGTCGGTTGTCCAACCCGACAGGAAGTCGGTGATGTCCCACCTGACAGGGAGTCGGTGATGCAGGGTCGGCTTTCATGTGATCGGAGGCAGTGTTGGCCTATTTGGCCGACACGCTCGGGTCGGGCATCATCAGAAGTTATTGTCGGTGTCGCCCGTCGTCAGACGGGTGAAATCGGTCGGTCCATCTCGAGGATGGGTCGGCATCGGGATCCGTTGGTGAGTAAGCGTCGATCGGTGTCAGGGTCAGTCGGTATATCCCAACAGTTGTCCCCCCCACTCCTGAGTCTGATGTCACGTCGGCCCGCGTTTCCATGCAGATGGGGTGTCGGTCGAAAGGAGTGGATCTTCATTGCATCATGCCCTGATCCTGCTGATCTCACCAGCGGACGATCCAGACAAATCGATGTCAGACGATTCGATGCCAGACGATCCGATGTCAGACGATTCGATGTCAGACGATCCGATGTCAGACGTCTTTTAGGGAACGCAGACCGCCGTCTGGCATTCCCTTGGGAGCGCGGACCGCCGTCAGGCGTCGCATCGGAAATGCGGACCGCCGTCAGAGAATTAATCCCGAGGCGCGGTTCTTCCGCCACATGTCGGGAGGTCATTGGGCCGGAGTCGTTCGTGCGGATGGAGGCGAC
Source organism: Elaeis oleifera (assembly GCA_000441515.1). Lineage (NCBI taxonomy): Eukaryota > Viridiplantae > Streptophyta > Magnoliopsida > Arecales > Arecaceae > Elaeis > Elaeis oleifera. Next base: position 224,423 of record KE505533.1, read on the forward strand.
GTGGCTCGATCTGCGGCAGGTGCGTCGAATCGTCAGGCCGAGGGAGGGTCCGGATGCTGCCACGTGTCAATCATCCGGGAGGTCCTCGTCGGGCGCGCCCTCACCCCGGCCGTCGAGGGGCCCTATATATATGGGTTCACTTGTATCCAAAATCTTACTTTTCACGGTTCTGCTGCAGAGACTCTGCCCGAGCGGTCCCCTTGTCTCAGGTAGTTGTCTCTACTCCCATTTCTTGAAAAGTCCCTTCGAGACTTCTGTCTCCTTTCACCTCCTCCTTGCTTCTTTTGGAATCCTTTCTTCTTCTTCTTCTTTTTCTTGGTTCTAGCGCCATGGCCAGAACCTCTCCTCGGGGAGGTCAGTCGGAAAATCCGATTGACGATCTTCGGTTGACCCCGGAGGTGGAGGTCTCTTCACTTTCGGGGTCGAATGTCGATCGGCCTCAGGATCAGTACAGCATCCCGAAGTAGTTTCGGCTTTTCGCCCCTGGGGCTGAGGGACGGGTTAACAACCCGCCCGCGAGCCAGGTGGCTCTATATGTTGAGGACTTTCGGGCCGGCCTTCGTCTTCCGATTTCGAAGTACGTCCGGAACGTCCTTGATTATTACGGACTTTGTCCGACGCAACTGGCACCGAACTCAATTCGGTTAATAATCAGTTTTGCTTTGTTGTGTCGGTTTTTGCCGACCAACCCTCAAATCTCTCTCTTTCGGGCGTTCTTCGTCCTCCGACCCCACCCTAAAGCCCGAGGGTGGTGGTTCTTCAATCTCCGAAAGGGTCTCTCTTTTATCACTGGTCTTCCATCGTCCATTCATGGATGGAAGAACTAGTTCTTCTTTGTTTCTTCTTCCTCTCCTTGGAGGTTCCCTTCCCGTTGGGGCGAGCCTCTGACCCGACCGAACGAGAACAGCCGAGTGGAGGCGGACGACCGGGAGGATTTCTACCGACTTAAGGACATGTCGGTACCGAAGCAGAGGGAGCTTGTCACCGAACAAGCCCTCTATAACGTCGGTCTGAGCCTGGTCCCCCATCTAGGTACTATCCGACCCATCGGTTGTCCTTTCACTTCTCATTCGTCCCAAACTCGTACTGATTCTTCTATTGAAATTGTAGGTACACCGCCGAGGATGAGACCGACGGACGTCGAGATCAGACAGTATGCGGCAAGAAAGAGGCCGACGTCAGGGCCGGGCCTTCACGCCTACCGAAAAGTCCCCAGGCGTTGCCTCCGACCGTTGCCATATCGGCGGTCGATCAGTCGGAGTGGGTCATTGCGCTGTCGGCGCCGGCAGTGCCATCAGAGGAGCGACCGACGGAGGGCATGGCCGAGGGAGCGTCGGTGGCTTCGTCGGTGGAGGAAGCCCGGGTTGATGCTCGGGAGCCAGAACGCCCTTCGGCGGCTCCCGTTGCTGCTTCGGGGGAGCTCAATCAAGTTCGAGCTTCCCTCCTTCTCCGACCTACAGGCCTGGGCGATCGGTCGGAGAAAGGCCCCGATGGCGCCCGCAGACGACACAAGGTCGGGGATCGCACCGTGTCGTCCGACATCCAGGTCCCCGATGGAGCGTCGGCCTTGGCCAACCACGACTTGGCCAGGAGACTATGTCAGGGGACCCTCCTTCCGACCAATCAGGAGGTTCTGAAGACTCGATCGGTGACCGAGATGCTGTCCTCTTTTTATCCGATCATGATCGGGTAAGTTCCGCCCTGCCTCCTCTCTTCGTTGTTATCTTTACTACTTTATCTTTCTGACGATCGGCTTCTGTTTGCAGTTGATTTATACCATGTCCGAATTGGAGGCCGGATACCAGAGGTTCGGGGACGTCCGGACGGTCTGAAAAGATAAGGCAGAGACCGCCGAAGCTGAGAAGGCGGTGTTGGTCGAGCAGCTGAAGCTGTCGACCGATCAGGAGGCGAGGCTCGAGGATGAGATATCCCGTCTCAACGATGTTCTGGCTGCTTCGGGGCCGAACTCAAGTCGGCCCAAGGGGAAGCCAAGCGCAAAGGTCGCTCCGCTTACCGACTACGTAGGGAGCGGGATGGCATCATCGTCGAGCTCGAGGCTGAGAGGGAGCAGCTCCAGATTAGTCTGGAGAATCTCACCAAAATCGAGGAGGATCTGTCCATCGCCCAAACTGACGCTGACATAGCGAAGGCGGAAGCGGAGTCGGCGAAGGAGGCGCTAGGTCGGGCAGTGGAAGACTTCCGCAGCTTCGACAAATATCGGGAGGAGCTCCTGGAAAGCGATTTCGCATCGCATCAGGTGGGGTACGAGGACGCTCGAGATGCAGTCCAGGCTCGGTACCCGGAGCTTGACCTTGGCGGCATTGTCCCCCCAGGGTCGGATGACCAAGCCACGGAAGAAGTGGCCGACCCCTCGTCGAGAGACCACACTGTCGTGGAGGAAGTCGACCCGGAGCGAGTCGTCGAAGAAGAGGCAGTCCCGACCTCCGATCCTGCACCGATACGAGCGGATGCGCCGCCGCCCCGAGCTTCTCCTGGTTGAGGAGGTTGACTCCGACGAGTAATCGAAGTTTTGTTGTTTTTTGTTTCGTTTCATGTACTTGTAATCGGGCTTCGATCCAACTTTGTACATTTAGTTTATACTTGAATGAGAACCTTTCAGCTTTCTTTCTTTTGTATTCTGGACTGCATGCTTCATTGAAACGTTCTCCGAGCATAAAGTCGTAGACCCGACGTACCTTATTAGGTCGGTCGGTAGTATCCCGGGCCGTTGGCCGAGACAGTCGGTAGCGCGCACCACGGTAAAGACAGAGCGAGCTCCGATTGTAGACCGATCGTTTCGACGGTCGTAGGACCCGGTAGTTGAGACTCTAAGTCGGGTATCCGTTGCCCAGACGTAGGTCGGGCGTGTTTGTCAAGTCGAAGGTCCAAGTCGAGTGTCCGACTTTCAGACATGTCTCGATGACCTGATCATCTTGTAGAGTCTGATAGTCGAATGGTGTCCGACATATTTAGTTCAGGAAATGATGATAAGTCATGTTCCCATTGTCCGGACCTTGATCGGGTGCATACGTCGCGATATGTGATAAACGGTGGCAAGCCGAATATCCTTCGACCGATCGTGACCTGGTCGGTAAGTCGCGAATGCGACTTTGGTCTCGTTGGCGTTTCGCCTTTTTTGGTCGGAGCCAAGTCGGCAGGTTAGCCAATCGTCTTACTCAAAGTCGACTGTAGAAGGAGTGTGGCTTCCATCAATATAGATATATCGGTCTTTGCAAGAGTCCGATGTGTCGTCGACGATCGGGCCGTTGATTCTCAATGGAACGTTGGGCCCGAGTCGGGGCGTCGAGGCTCGTGCTACTGACGAGCACCGACCCACAGTTGAAGAGTCGAGATTTCAGGCTCCAGAGTCCTGAAGACGAGTTGGTATTCCAAGCAAGGGGATACAAAGTTCATTGGTAGTACAACCTCAGATTGTCGGCATTCCAAGTCCGGAGGATGGCCATTCCTTCTAGGGTCTCTAGTCGGTAGGCTCCAGGCCTGCAGGTGTCCGCTATCCTGTAGGGTCCTTCCCAATTCGGAGATAACTTTTCCTGTTTCAGAGGCTTCGAGACTTTCGCCTTCCTTAAGACTAGGTCTCCAGGTCGGAAAAGCTTTGGCCTAACCCTAGCATTGTAGTATCGGGCCACCCTTTGTCGGTAGGAAGCCATGCGTAGTTGAGCCTCGCGTCGGTGTTCGGGCAGGAGGTCCAAGTCGGCTCTCCGACATTCGGAGTTGCTCGGCTCAGAATAATGCTCGACTCGGGTCGACGGTAGGCCGATCTCCAGTGGGATCATTGCTTCTGTTCTGTAGGCCAAGTTGAAAGGGGATTCTCCGGTCGGGACATGGGGCGTCATTCGGTATGCCCACAGGACAGAGGGCAGTTCCTCAACCCAGAGGCCCTTGGCTTCATTCAGTTTGGTCTTCAGTCCATGTAGGATGGTTCGATTGGTTGCTTCCACCTCGTCGTTGGACTGTGGATGCCCGACCGACGTCAGTCTGTGCGCGATATGGAATCTCGCATAGAAGTCTCGGAAGTCCTGGTTGTCGTCCATTGTCGGTGATAATGGTGTGTGGTAGTCCGAACCTGGAGATGATGGACTTCTGGACGAAGTCTTCCATCTTTCGCTCGGTGATTTGCGCAAGAGGTTCGGCTTCCACCCACTTGGTGAAGTAGTCGATTGCGATGACTATGAACTTCCGTTGGCCGGACGCCGGAGGGAAAGGTCCGAGCAAGTCGATTCCCCACTAGGCGAAGGGCCACAGGGCAACAATGGGAGTCAGCTGGTTGGCGGGTCGGTGTTGTATGTTGGCGTATCTTTGGCATGGTTCGCACCTCCGAACCAACTCAGCCGCGTCCTTCTTCATGGTGGGCCAATAGTATCCTTGCCGCAGGACTTTGTAGGTCAAAGATTTGCCCCCCAAGTGGTTACCGCAGATCCCTTCGTGTACTTCTCTGAGTGCGTAGTCCGCATCAGTCGGTCCCAGGCACCTCAGCAAGGGAAGAGAGAACGACCTTTTGTAGAGTCGGTCGTCCATCATCACATATTGGGAGGCCGCCCACCAGAGTCGTTTGGCTTCCGCGGGGTCTTCGGGGCTGGTTCCGTCGGTCAGGTAATGGACGATCGGATCCATCCAGCTTGGCTCGATCGCCAGTTGTAGCACCTCCTCGATTTTGTCGATGCTCGGTTGCTCGAGACTTTCTATGAGTGTCTGACCCAAAGTACCGTAGTCGGATGTCACAAGCCTGGAGAGTGCGTCGGCCCAAGCATTTTTCGCCCTGGGAATATGGGAGATCTCGAAGTACTTGAAGGGTGCTACGAGGTCTCCTACTTTCTGGTGATATTTAGCCATGGTCAGATCCCGCGCTTCGAACTCGCCTTTGACCTGCCCCACGATCAGTTGAGAGTCGGAGAAGACCCTGAGGTTGTCGACCCCGAGCTCCTTTGCCACCCTCAAGCCCGCGATGAGCGCTTCGTATTCGGCTTGATTATTGGACACCTTGAAGTCGAATCGGAGGGCATGCTCGGTAACCACTCTCTCCGAGTTGGTGAGCAAGAACCCGACCCCGCTTCCTCAAGCATTGGAAGCCCCGTCGATGTGCAGTACCCAGGCTAACTCGGGGTCGTATTCGGGGGTCGCAGCCTCTTTGGAGCTCCCATCTTCTGACACTTGGTCGGTCGTCGGGCACTCCGCAATAAAGTCGGCCAGAACCTGAGCCTTCAGAGCAGATCGTGGTCGGTACTGAATGTCGAACTCTCTCAGTCTCACAGCCCATTTCGCCAGGCATCCTGATGCGTCGGGGCGATGCAAGATCGCCCTCAGGGGTTGGCAGTGAGGACCACGATGATGTGCACTTGGAAGTACGGGCGGAGTCGCTGTGCTGATACGACCAAGGCAAATATCATTTTCTACCAAATTTTTGCTTTCATGGAGCACTTTGCTAATGTAGTATATGGGCTGGTGAACTCGGCTCTCGTTCTCTCGGATGAGCACCGAGCTGACTGCCTCTGGAGAGGTAGCCAAGTAAAGGTACAGCATTTTCCCGACCTCCGATCTCACGAGCAGAGGCGGAGAAGTCAAATATTTCTTCAGTTCTTCGAAGGCCTGCCGGTATTCGTCCAGTCAGGAGAAATGCTTTGTTTGCCTCAGGGTTTTGAAAAATGGAAGGCATCTCTCGGTCGATCGAGAAATAATCGGCTGAGCGCGATGATTCTTCCGTTGAGCTGCTGCGCCTCCTTTTTGGTGTTTGGATGACGCATGTCGATGATCGTCTTGATCTTCTCGGGGTTGGCCTCGATTCCTCATTGGGAAATGAGAAACTCGAGGAACTTCCCCGAGGTTACTCCGAAGGCGTATTTAGTCGGATTTAGCTTCATTCGATGTCGTCGTAGAGTGCGGAAGGTTTCTTCGAGATCTTGCACATGATCTGAAGTTTGCACACTCTTTACCAGCATGTCGTCCACGTATACCTCTATGTTGTGCCTAATTTGGTCTTTGAAGATCTTATTAACGAGTCACTGGTAGGTGGCTCCGGCATTC
>KE505533.1:234386-247512 GCA_000441515.1 Elaeis oleifera
AGTTATGGATCTTAAAAGGATATTTAAGAAAAAAAATACCACCACTTCCTATGTCACGGGAAGTGCCAAAACCCATCTTCCCATGGATTTTACTTTCATGAAATATGGGAAGTGATTTTTCATGGAAAGTACTTTTTTCACTCTTTTTTCTTTAAAAATTCTAATCAAATAAGAGGTACTTTCTCCACTTTTTTAGGAAGTGGTGTCTCTCCCTCCTTCCACTTCCCATCAATCAAACAAGTCCTTCAAGACAAAATGGAGGAACGATGGGAAATGGGAGAAGGTAGCAATGCTTACCTAGAGCCTCGATCAGTGAGCTCTGATTGACTATGTCTCAAAGGATTTTGAGGAAAATGGGAGGTTACAGGGGCATGTCGAGGCATTCTAATTGGTTGAAGATCATTTGCTCTTGTGATTCAAATCAAAAGAAGAATGGGATATAATCCTTGACAAAGGTCCCTAAATTGTTGCCGATCAGCTCCTCACCGTTGAGCTATCGGTGCCAGATTTTGTGTCAGAGACTAATGTCGTCAAAAGAACGATGGTTTTGCTGCGTCTCCCTTCTCTCCTGATCGAGTTTTGCAGTACAAGGAGAATCTTGGGCATTTTGATGGAGGCCAGGGAGACGGTTGTCATTGACAAATTCACCAACAAGCTCCAAGAAATAGGGTTCGCCAAGCTTAAAGTGGAGATTGACTTATCAGAACCATTGAAGCTTGGAGTTTCCATCAAGGGGAATAGCTAGATTTTTTGGCAGCCGTTTGTCTATGAGAACCTCCTGGGGTGTGTTTCTCCTGTGGACGGATTGGCCATTCTAATAAAGCCTGCTATCTACCACCAACCGACAGCTCTCTCTCATTGAAAATGTTGGGAAAGTTAATCTACCACCGATGGAGGTCTCCATTGAGCTGGAGTCTATGGAGTCGACGCCATCGAGTGATGGTGAGGGATCGACGACTATGGCCCACCCCCACCTAGGGCCTTGGGTGGTGATGTCCAAGCTTCAGCCACCAAGGTTGCGGCTGATAGATTGAAGGGAAGAAGAATAGTGAGTCACGACCAGCCACGTCGGTTCCTAAAATGGGTTAAGCGGACTCACCTCCAATGCAACCAAATCTACCTGATTCTCCCCAGATTCAGAAGGGTGGCAGAAGCTTTCTAAGGTGACTCACTGGTGGTCATCAGATCCACAATCTAGCTGGCATGACTCGAGGGTGTTGGTGAGCGGCAATTCACCAACTCAGTCCAGATCACCTTTCTCAATGCTGGTTGACTCAAGACTAGCTCAAGTGGATATGAACTTGGGCCAGGTGGAGGGCCTAGTGATCTTGGACCTACCTATGGTGGAGCTACGCCCTAGCTCGGCCCACCTCAAGTGGGCTTGGAGCCTAGGTAAGGGAAAAAGGCCTGGATGCGAATTAGGGCCCAGCCTAGACTTGGATTGTGAGGTTGCGGCCCGTTCGGCAATAGAGAATGGACCTAGCCCATCCATTTCTCCCTAGACAGTGTACATCAAGCCTCCTCTTCAGTGTGATCGTGGCATTTCTGTGGAGGTGAAGGCTTATGGAGGGTTAGTGCATGGCATCGATGCAAGGTTCGATGGAGAGGATGGTGCTCTGACGATGGTGATGGTTAAGGAGGCAGACTCAATTCGATAGAAGGAGGACTATAAGTGTCTCATTAATGGGGATTTAGAGGTGAAGTCATCAGATCTTGCCTTTGTGGTAGTGAGGATGGAGGTGGTGGACGGCTTGCCGGACGGTCGATGGCAAGGAGAGGCAAAGACTCTCCTTGGAGGTAGGGGTCGGCCCTAATTTCTTCAGACCTGGAGCATTCCATCGAGTCCTCAATTTCATCGGGAAAGAGGGCAGCCTCCACTAATGCGAGCAACGAACATGGCAAGATGGGTGTTCGGCTAGCCCATTTAGAGAAAGAGGGGCATGGTGTGGTGGTGGCCCAAATAAGGGCTGTTTGATGGTAGCTAGTGAGGGGCCTTCTGAAGCTGGGCTTATAAAGAGCAAGATGGATTCACAGAGCCACACTAGTGGGATGGGGATGGCACCCACTAATGGTGATCCTCCACCTATGAAGATCCCAGTGTAGAATGTACAGGGGCTGGGAAGCCCTCATTTGCCTCTACTTATGGGAGGTTGATGTACCAGTAATAGCAGGATTTGTGTGCTTTGCTTGAGACTCAATTGGTAGGGAGGAGCCTTAAATGGGTGCGACATCGGTTCCCAGCATCATGGGGATTCTACACCATCAAGTCTTGTGGCTTTGTGGGAGGGATTATTGTTGTATAGACGATTAAGGCCACCAATGTTGATTTGTTATACAACAGTAACCAATAGGTTGTAGTTATCATTTCTAGAATAAATGAAACTCCTTGGATATTTTCTGGTGTCTATGCTAGCATTAACTACATGTTGAGGAGGATGTTATGGGAGAAGATATTCAGGCTGGTTTATTAGGGTCTGCCATCCCTAGTTGTAGGGGATTAATTGCATTGATGGCCCTTAGGAGAAGAGAGGAGGTAGGACCTTCTTAGACAGCATTGAATCCAAGGAGTTTCGAGAGTTTATCTTGAGGAACAGATTGATTGATTTTGGATTCTTGGGCCCTAGATTCACTTGGCGCAATAACTGTATTAGGGTAGAGCCAGGATATGGGAGCACATAGATAGGGCCTTTGCCATGATAGCTGGCACCAGTGTTTCCTGAACTATCAAGTTCGCCACCTTTCGAGGATTATCTCCGATCATTGTCCAGTGCGGCCCTCTACTAACTCGAATTTCTCTCATTAGAACCCACTCCGATTTGAGAATTTGGTTGTCCTACTCTTGCTCTTGGGATATCATGCAGGATATATAGAAGTTGCTTGTGCATGGTGATGCCATGTATCAGGTTGCCCATAGGTTAGAGTTGATGAGGCATAGGATTTCGACATGGAACCAGATAGAGGTGGGAGACATCTTCAGGAGAGTGGAGGCTGAGGCCTCAATCATTGAGTTATAGATGAGGGAGGACAAGGATGGGGGCCTCTCAATGGATGACCTAAGTAGTCTTCGGGCTAGTCTCCTTCTCCATCATTCCTTATTGAGGTAGCAGGATGTGCTTTAATGGTGGAAGTCTAGGATCTAGTGGTTGAGGAAGGAGAACAGAAATATCAAATTTTTCATCAGGCTACCATTATCAGAAGGTAGAGAAACCAAATTCGAATGCTGAGGAGTGCCGAAGGACAGTGGATTGACAATGAGATTGGGATAGGTAGAAGATTTCATCATTTTTAGATCGAGGTGATCCGTGAACTTTGGGGGTCGAGGGCCATTCTTGAGCCCTCCTTCTATCAATGATCAGGTGTCAGATTCAACCCTGATAATTAGTCCAATGTCAAAAGAGGATATCCAAAGGATGATCTAGGCTTTAGAGGAGAATAAAGCCTCCGATCCTGATGGGTTTCCTCCACTGCTCTTCAGGTGTTATTAGGCTATTGTGCGCAATGAGATGATACAGGCCATTCAGTTATTTTTTGCCACAAGATTTATGCTAGTGGCTTAGAAGAGGACTTTTGTTGCTCTACTTTCGAAGAGATAGGATGCATCAGAGTCGGATCACTTTAGGCCCATTAGTCTATGTACCATCCTGTACCAGATTTATACCAAGATTCTAGTAGATAAGATGAAGCATGTTCTTTCTCAGTTGATCAATCCTAAGTAAGGTGCCTTCATCGGAGGGCACAACATCTCTGACAATATGCTGATTGTGCAAGAGTTTATGCATCACCTTCATAGAGCCCTGACCTATCAGACAGCTTATAATCAGGTGTACTGGGACTTTCTCTATCAGACCGTGAAGAGCTTTGGGTTTCACAGTTATTGGATTAGCTAGATTAGAGGGTGCATAAATGCTCCTTCCAATTCGCCATCTTGATCAACAACACTTCGATAGACTTCTTTCACTTGGTAGTCAATCTTCGTGAAGGTTGCCCTCTATCCCCTTATCTGTTCATTATTTATGCTGATGCATTTCTTAGAGCCTTGCAAGTGGCGACTCTAGGTCATACCATAAAGCCCTATGTGCCAACTCCAGGGGCTCGGTTGATCTTATGCCTGCTCTTTATAGATGACTATCTTCTTGTGGGGTGGACTACTGCCTAGAATGTTGCGGTCCTCAGGAGAATTCTGGAGGAATACCATGCAGCATCGAGCCAGAAGGTGAATCTTCTTAAGTTTTGCAATCTACTTTAGTTCAAAGACCAGGGCTCAGCATAAATAGGTGATTTGTGAACTTCTAGGCATCACAGAGCAAGTTGGGGCTTTATGCTACCTAGAGGTTCCTATAATTGGACAAAAGCTTCAGAAGATTGACTATATGGAGGTGGAGGCCATGATTAGAGAGCACCTTAAGGGCTGACAGTCTAGAGCTTTTTCGATGATGGCTAGGGTCACTCTAGAGACATCGGTTGTTAGTGCTATTCCAGTCTATGTGTTATCTTACACCATTATGCTGAGGTTCTCTTCTAAAGTTCGAGTAGCTCTTCGAAAACTTTTTGTGGGGTTCACACAGCGGAGGTGGAGGTGTCCATCTTCTAGCTTTGGATGTCGTCTATTAACTAGTCAGTGAGGGAGTCCGGATGTTCATTAATCCTTGTTGATCCATCGAAAGGTCTTGATTGCCAAGCATACTATGAAATTTCTGATTCAGTTGGATAGTATATGAAGTACAATGATGGGGCCAAATACAGTCATGAGATCTTGGATGAGGTCGTTCATGTCAATCAAAGGAGTTCCTTCATGTGGAAGAAGATTTGAACTCATTTCCCTGACATGATGGCTCAGATCAGTTTGGTAGTTGGTGATGGATGGGTGATTGATGTTATGCAGGACCAGTGGATGGCCAACATTCCTCTGTCTCGTTGGCCTACCTTCCTCAGCTCGGAGGTGGGTGATACTCTGATGGTCTATGACATACTTCAGCAAGAGGGGAGCTGGAATGAGTAGGTGGTGACTCGGCTCTTTGGTTGTTAATTGGTCGAGATGATTTTGTCCTAAGTGATTTCCTTACTTGAGGGTCTAAATGTTAAGGTTAATTTGGCAATCATCTGAGGGTCTAAATGTTAAGGTTAATTTGGCAATCATCATGCACATCCATTATAATAAAAATGATTTTTAACGATAAATTGCTTGTGATATTTCTTATTATATGCCACTAAAATTCTTTTTTTACTGCATTTTGGTAAAAATACTATTATCTTTCAATAAATATTTTTTATTAGTGGCATTTTATCATAAATACTGCTATAAATTTATATTTCATGGCATTTTATTATGTCACTATAAATTTATATTTTATGGTATTTAACAAATATAATGATAAATAATATCATAATTTATAGAATTTTAAAAATTATCATTAAATTTAAATTATTAATTTTATGTAGAGCTTGATTTAGTTATACCAATCTCATAAAATATGTTACAATACATATATATCATTGACATTACTTATTTAATGATGTGAATGTATGTTAATAAGTTAAATAAACTATCTTTATATACTAATAATATAATTCATAGGTTGCGGGTTAAGAGTTTGCTATTTAAATAAAAGATCATGGTTCAAATCCTAGGATACATAGTTTATTTTTGATAATTTTATTGACATATAAAAAATACTGGCATTAAAATTTTAAAGGCACTTACGTATACCGCTAAAACAAAAATTTTATCTATATTTTTTAAAAATATCGATAATTAATTGTTGACACCATCTTAAGACAGCACATAAAAAAATATCATAAAAATATAGCTAAAAATATTTGCAATATTTTTTTAGTCTATAGCGGCACTTAAAAATATCGTTAATGATCATTTTTGTTATAGTGATCCAATGATTTAGGAGGATCCCAGAACTCATTGTGGATGACTTTAGCCACTACAAATAGGGCTGGATATAGGGTCTAGAAGTAAGATCCATCATATTAGAAAATCAATTCTCAAGCTAAACTTTCGAAGACCATAACTTGATCATACGACATTCGATTTCATTATCTTTTAGGGGATAATGCCTTAGCGATCATGGCAAATTTTTCATCTGGACTCCAAAATGAGCCAATCAACTTAAAATTTTTCTTTCGAGTAAGACTTTACTAACTATAATATCCAATTTAAGAAGAATCCGATGCAACAATAGAAGGCAAAATTGATGTAGAAGTCGAGATCTACCTTCTCATGAATTTTAGCTTTTTTCAAATTATTTCTACTAGATACATCTATTTTTGGTGAATGAGTCTCTTTAAAATTAGAATAGGAATCTAACCCAATTTGTCTAAAGACGAACTTCATTATCATAAATAAGAGATATGTAACTCTTTTGTAATTAATGAAAAGAAATAAAAGAGAAAAAAGGGACTTGAGCCCTACTTTCGAAAATTCTCCTCTTCTTCTGTCTCTTCTTTGAGAGATTCGAATTGAGTGGACCGAAGAAAATCTTTCTTTTTCCTAATTGGATCATCCAGGATAATAGTTAAGGACCTATATGATCTTTATGGGTGAGCCGGTTAGGAGATTAGATGATGCTTAGATTTAGAAGCTTGGAGTCCACCCAAGGGTTAGTTTATTCATCTAGAAGGTTGCTTGGAGCTGGCTTCCTAATAGAGCTCTGTTGAGAGATTGAGGGATGGATATCCCATCAACTTATCCATGTTGCAAGTTGGAGGATTAGATGATGGAGCATGTTTTATTCTTCTATCCAAGGGTAGACTAGGTGTAGTAGCTAGTTAGCCTCCCTTTTGCAGTGATTTTTGGGGAGCGATCAAGCCAGGCCTTCTAGAGGCTCTACGATGAAGTATAGAGTCCGAAGCTATAAGATATGTCGGCATCAAGACTGCCTATGTTATTTACAACATTTAGCTAGTCCAGAATATAGGTCTCTTTGAGGCGAGATGGCAATCGGCGAGGTTCGTGCTCGTGAGAGCTTTATCTCAAGTTGTCAAGATAGTGGATGTATTGTCGTCTGAGCTGATCTTGAGGAATCGGGACATCTAGGACTCCCCTTTTACTCTTATAGCGTCTTGTAGGATTTATATCACTGGGGAGCCCTTATCTCTGACTTTTCTAAAGGTCAACTTTGACAGTAGAATGATTGATGGCGACAGTAGTGTTGGATTCTTGATTAAGAATCCTGACTCTATGTTCACTGTAGTGGATGAGATCTATTAATTTGGGACCATCGTTCCTGGAGCAGAGCTACAAGTCGTCTAGAAGGGCATCTCTTTTGTGTGGCTGGTTCTGGGGACCAACCGATTGGTGGAGGGAGGACTCGATGATGGTAGTCATGAGTTGGAATTAGAGGCAGGGCCGCTTCCAGCCTCTAATCCGCTGGTTTGAGATACATGGAGTTTGCTAGTAAGGTGCATCACCGTGGACATTAGATACGTACCTATCACGGGATAAATGATGCTGCCGACTGAATTGCAGGTTATGCCGCCGATCACTGCAAGGAAGATAGCTAGACTGATGTGTCTGTCCAGTCAACCTGATGTTGGTACCGGAGAATCAGTTTCTACCATGATTGATTATTCTGAAGATTTTTCCGCATTGCATTTAAGGCAGAAGTGGAAACAGTGGGCACCGCGGCTTCTCTCTTGAAAGCGACGTGAGAAAAAAAATCTGGCGGCTTCCCTTCACCTTCTCGGTTGCTTTCCCAGAGACCCACCATCCAAGCGAAGTCTGACCAAATAGAGCCGCCTCCAGATATCAGCCGGGAAGAAACCCTACTATAAAGTGTGCATGCTCTTAGAAGGTCATCCAAAGCTTCCACCAAGCTATCTTGTTCATTGTTTTCCTCTCAACTTCATGGTGCACATGGGATGTCTCTCCAACTCACCGAGGGCATCTTGGTGGTCCTCTCTCATGCGTGCCACTCTTCTACTCTTGTGTCCTTTTGTTCTCTCATCTCCCCAATCTCCTGCTATCCCCAGCACAGCAACCTCCTTGGTGGGGAATAACAGCAAAAGCGTAAGTGACCACTTAGCTCTCATTTCATTCAAGTCCAATATACATGATGATCCATATGGGGCTCTGTCCTCCTGGGAAACAAGTCGCTTCATTTTTGCCAGTGGAAAGGTGTCACATGTGGTGGTCGGCGCCCTGAGAGGGTCGTTGCTCTGGACTTACCCTCCCTTCGCCTGGCCGGCACCATGTCACCATCCATAGCCAACCTCACCTTCCTCAGAAGACTGATTCTCCAAGATAACCGACTCCACGGATCCATCCCACAAGATCTTGGCTATCTGCATCGGCTGCAATATCTTAACCTGAGCGTGAATTCTCTAGGAGGACAAATTCCATCCCGTCTTGGAAACTGCAGACAGCTAATTAAACTTGACCTAGGCAACAACTTTCTCAACGGACAAGTGCCCCATGAATTGGGATCACTTCCTCAACTCATTGCTTTGATCCTCGGATCGAATAATCTTACTGGAGGCATCCCAACATCTTTCACCAACCTCTCCTCTTTGGACTACCTCGACTTGTCGAATAATGGTATTATAGGCGGCATCCCACCTTGTCTAGGGAACTTGTCCTCTGTCACCTTTTTGTTCTTCAAGGAACACTCTGTCAGGAGCCATTCCATCTTCCTTATGCCGTCTGCACTCTCTTGCTACCCTCAATGTAGCACAAAACCAGTTATCCGGCCTGATTCCTCCCTGTATCTACAATATGTCGAGCATCCGTGTTTTGGATGTGGGGTTTAACGGTTTCCGAGGGACCATCCCATCTGACATAGGTAGCACTCTTCCCCTTCTCCAACACCTCCTCATGTGCGGCAATCAGTTTACCGGACTTATCCCTTCTTCATTATCGAATGCCTCTGGACTAGTTGACATTCAGTTCTACATTAACAATCTCCATGGAAAAATCCCTCGTAACCTTGGAACCTTACAGAACCTGTCACTGCTGATACTTTTCGGGAACCAACTAGTAGCCAAGGAGGCCGACGATTGGAGCTTCCTCACTGCTCTAACCAACTGCAGCAAATTGACAGGACTACATATCGGCAACAATAACCTCACTGGTGTCTTACCCAATTCCATATCCAACCTCTCCACAGAGATGCTGGTCCTTAATTTTTGGCAAAACCGAATATCTGGAAGCTTGCCATCAAATATAGGGAACCTAAAAACCTGATTTCACTTGCCATGGGTTCAAACCTTCTCACAGGTAATATTCCTGCCTCTCTTGGAAATCTTAATGCACTGGGAGAGTTGGATATGCGTGACAACCATTTCTTCGGCCAAATTCCACCTTCACTTGGAAACATTAGTCAATTGACTAGGCTCTATCTAGAAGGAAATCTACTGAGTGGAAGCATTCCAGCCCACCTTGGAAACTGCAGGAACTTGCAGTTACTAGATCTCTCCTACAATCAGCTTACAGGCACTATACCCATAGAGATTCTTAGCCTATATTCTCTATCTGGACTCCTAGACTTATCACACAATGCATTGTATGGGTTGTTACCTCCAGAAATTGGCAACCTGATAAATGTCAATGTCCTCGATATTTCTGAGAATAGATTGTATGGTGAAATCCCTGATAACATTGGCAAATGCATGGTCCTCGGAAAGCTTAATATGAGCAGTAATTCTTTTGAAGGGATCATCCCAGCATCATTGGGCAACCTAAAAGGCCTTCAATTTCTCGACCTCTCAACCAACAACCTATCCGGGCATATACCAGAATATCTCCAAAGCTTTCACTCACTCCAGTTTCTGAATCTCTCTTTCAACAACCTTGAAGGTGAGGTTCCGCAAGGTGGGGTCTTTGCAAACATGAGCGCAATTTCACTTACTGGAAATCAAAAGATCTGTGGTGGAATCCATGAACTGCACCTGCCACCCTGCCCATCTACCAAACCGCATGGGAAAAACACAAAGTTGCTATCTTGGTAATGATCATCATAGTTGCTATTGGACTTCTAGGTGTGACTCTGATTCTCTTCTTCATATTACTTAACTGGTCTCGAAAGAACAAAAGAGATGCCTATCCATGGCTACCATGAGAATAGAACGTATTAGAGTCTCTTATGCCGAATTGGTCAAAGCAACTGATATGTTTCTTCAGCAAATCTGATTGGTGCTGGGAGTTTTGGTTCTGTATACAAAGGGGTCATGGATTGGGATGATGAAAGATGGTTGCTGTAAAGATACTGAACCTTCAGCAGCAGGGGGCTTCAAGGAGTTTCATAGCTGAATGTGAGGCCTTGAGAAGCATCCGTCATCGGAACCTGGTCAAAATCGTAACTGCATGCTCTGGTGTGGATTTTAGAGGTAATGATTTCAAAGCATTGGTTCTTGAATTTATGGAGAATGGAAGCTTAGAACAATGGCTGCATCCAAAAGTGAATGAGCGATTCTCGATGAGGAATTTGAATTTAGAACAGAGAGTGAGCATAGCCATTGATGTGGCTTCTGCACTGGATTACCTTCATCACCACAGCCCAGTGCCAATAGTGCATTGTGATCTCAAGCCAAGCAACATTCTTCTGGATGAGGACATGACTGCCCATGTGAGTGACTTCGGGCTGGCAAAGTTTCTCTCTGAATCTGCTAACTCATTCTCCATATCTGCAAGCTTGGTGGCAATTAAAGGATCAGTTGGATATATTGCTCCAGGTGAGACTCCACACACAGTTTTTTCTACTTTTCGACTAATAGTGAGCAGTACAAAGAAATATAAGCAGCATTGCCATAGTTTGAACATTATTCATACTTGAATCTAATACAGCATTCTCCATTTGCATATTATATGTAATTGAAAATCAATGTGCAAATCTTATTTAATTCATGATTGTCCCATTGATATTAAAGCTTCTATTGTGTGGACTCCTGGTTCTTGAGTTTGAGTTTGATCATTTTCGAAATATCTTCAGGTCATCTACTCGTGTGTTAAATAATCTGGCTCACTGATTATATTAGAACATATTTCCACCTTATGATTCGAATTTATGCTTTCTAATATAATCTTTTAGGTGGCATGGAGAAGTGATCCATTTCTTTGTTTTGTTTTCGAGCAAAACATTATCTTGAATGGTTAATTATGTTTTTGTCATTGTGCTTGTACAAACACATAACCTCGTTTGAAATGAATCTCAGAGTACGGTTTGGGAAGCGAAATATCAATTCGAGGAGATGTGTACAGCTATGGAATACTTCTCTTGGAGATGTTTACGGGAAAGAGACCCACTGATGAAATTTTTAATGAAAGCCTAGATCTTCGTCAATTTGTTGAGACAGCCTTTCCTACTCAAATTATGAACATCATAGATCCGCAATTGATACGAAAGGAAGAGTATGAAAGTGTCAGTGACATACGACAAAGGTCTAAACGATACAAGATACTAGAGTGCTTAATTTCAGTGATCAGCATTGGGCTACAATGTTCCAACAGATTACCGAAAGAACGAATGCATACAGGAGATATCATAAAAATTTGACTACAGCGAGAGAGATAATTGGCAGGGTCTAAAGTCACAGAGAATGGTCCTCAAATATTGGTAAGGCATTATGAAGGCTTACATAAACATACATTATATAGCTGCTGTTACTTCCTTAAGCCGCTTGTTCTTGTTGTTGCTTCCTGTGCTCATCCCTTTCGACCTATTTTCATTTTTTGGTTTGTCTTTTGTCTTTGCCTGCCTTTTGTTTGAGGGGGAGGGGGGGGGCGCTCTTTGGATGCTCTGCTATGACAAGGCCAACAAACGCTGGGATGAACTGTTCCATGGATTTATAATGTGTCTTATCGTAGCTGAACATGTCCTGTTTTTCCTTGATATATCGGAGAGAGCACTTTGTGATTTGTATGCTTTTGTTGAGCAAGGCTTGTCAGCTTGTCATAGTTGAACAACTCCTCGTGTTTGGGTATGCTTATTTAATGGATTGCTACATATTGTTATTAATGATTGTTGTTCTTTTTTTTTTATTGATCTAATGTTGTCACCATATGATTACATTTATTTTATGAGATGCAATAAATCTTAAGACCTGGTATTTGTCTTAAATGTGCCTATTTTGTAATTGTGGTATGTCTCATTAATGACACTGTTGTGAGGTCCTGAGGTGTTGAGTTTGGAGACATACATAGATTATTGTTGAAGCTTGTGGATTTCTCTGGGTAGCTTACTCTGGAAGCATTTGTGTAAAGAGAAATCATGCTGGGGACTGATAATGTAATAGCATAATTATAGGATTATCTATTGGAAGCTATTATTTGCTAAGATACCATATCTTGATCCAGGTCAATCAAGTTACTAATATTTATAATCATGGATTGGTCTTATGTTATTAAGGGTTATAATATTGCTATGGTTCAAAGTTTGTGATTTTGTAAGGTCAGGTAATGCTTTAGGTGTTGTCTCAAGAGCTATATTATTTTGAAATTTGTGGCCACATTTAAGTCCTC
This sequence comes from Elaeis oleifera, assembly GCA_000441515.1. Lineage (NCBI taxonomy): Eukaryota > Viridiplantae > Streptophyta > Magnoliopsida > Arecales > Arecaceae > Elaeis > Elaeis oleifera. Next base: position 246,850 of record KE505533.1, read on the forward strand.
TTGTTCGACTTGAGAGTCTTTCCATTAAATTTATTTTAAAATTATATAAATTAATGTCACCTAAGTGTGAGAATGTTGAAAATTTCCAACGGAATTGGGCTTCCATTAGTTATTGCTGTTTTGGTTTTAATAAAATGGTCTAACAATATATAGTGTAATGATAAATTACAAGAAAAAAGATCTTTACAGATAGCAAAATTATCATCGCTAATAATACTTTTACCGACGGCAAATGGTGATCAATAATTATGCCGTTGTAAAGAAAAATTTATTAGCGACGGTATTTTTGGCTTTTAGCGATGGCTAGTTGCATCGCTAATAAAAGTATTTTTTTTAATTTGACCGTAAGATTATTAGTGACAGAGTGATCTTATTAGCGATGGTATTTTTTCATCACTAATAGCCCTAAATTTTCTCTCCTTTTGGTTCTCTGCACATCCTCATTTTACCCCACCCCCTCTCTTTTTTGGGTTAGCTCTCCCATCAGCGACCAACCCCTTCTCCCGATTTTCCCCTCCCCGAGCCTCCGACCGCCTCCCGACCCCCCAGTCCACCTCCCCCTGACCGCCTCCTCGAGCCTCAAGCCCCGGCCACCTCCCCGAGCCCGCGGCCCACCTCCCCCAATTGCCTCTCCAAGCCTTCGTTCGTCGGATCTCGAGCCCC
>KE505533.1:265034-275920 GCA_000441515.1 Elaeis oleifera
CCCCCCCGTCGAGACCCCGGCAGCCCTGCACCCTCGCCCAACTCTGCTTGCGCGACCACCCTCTCCGCCGCTCCACTGCTCGCAACCCACCCCTCCCCCGTGAGACCCCAGCAGCCCCTGCACCCTCGCCGAACGCTGCTCCACGCGACCCCAGCCCCCCGCCGCCCTGGTGCTCGCAAACCAGCCCTCCCCTTGCGACCCCGGTGGCCCCTGCACCCTCGTCCGACGCTGCTCCGCATGACCCCGCTCCCCTCCCCTCTGCTCCAGCGCTCGAGATTAATCAACAATAGCTCGTCTTCCGTTCCAACTTTCTCCCATTTGATGCCCTAGCCGCCCTGGCCGTCGTCTACTCGTCCGTGTCCTCCGTCGGCCATCGCCGTCTTCCGTCTTCTCCCATTGCCGATGCGGGTCTCGAGCATTTAGTATCTTTTTGTCTTGCAACTGTGAAAGAAAGAGCGTGTCTTGGAATGTGAAGTAGCTTCCATCATACTCCTTTTCTCGTTCTTTTTTTTGGTTCTGAGAGATTTGTTTTTTTTCTCTTGTCGCTTTTTGCTTGACTACAATCTGCTAATCCAAGTTCTGCAAGTCCTCTTATGCTTTCTTCTTGTGACAGGCTTTCTACCCAATTACTTGCTAATTAAGGAAATCTTTGAAAGATCTCTATTTAATAGTACAGTTTTGTTCCCTTTTTAGGTGAATTCTGTTCATGAAATTATTAATGCATTATGATGTTTATTTTATTGGACTCTGCATCTTAAATACTTTTTTTTTTAAAAAAATATATATTTGATCAACTAGCATGTTTGAAGATAAAGTCCTGAGGGAATCTTCATTTATTGTTTGAAGTGTCTTAATTTCTTATGTCTTTGGTGTCTTCTCCAAGACTGGTCAAGGATCATGGTGGTACAGATGGATAACCTTTCTGCCAAAACAGAATCTGCATAACCAATATTGTTCTTTCTTCTTTTTTTAATGTTCAATTAAGCCTGATTAAATAAGGAAAAGTGGTCCTTGAAATCCTGATACATTGTGTACTGTTCTTTTGTAAATATTATTATGCATTGTTACTAATTATGGTTCATGCATTTTGGCAGTTGCGGGATCTGGAGAGGGGAGTCGATATTCTTGTGGCCTCTCCTGGTCGTTTGGTAAATTTATTGGAGAGGGCTAGAGTTTCATTACAGATGATCAGATATTTGGCCTTAGATGAGGCTGATAGAATGCTTGACATGGGTTTTGAGCCACAGATTCGGAAGATTGTTGAACAAATGGACATGCCCCCACGAGATGTAAGACTGACCATGCTGTTCAGTGCCAGATTTCCCCAAGAGATACAGGTTTGTTTCTTTACCTGTTGAGGATTCTTATATTATGTATGTACTAGAATCTTTATCAATTGTTTACAATTTGTGGTGTCAACATTTTTGTGCTGGTTGGTCCTTGTTTAATTTATATATAACACAACATATGAAGTGCCTATGTATCTCTTGATTATGTTATGCTCCAGATTTCAGATGGTAAAGCATGACAGTTTTGAGGAATCTGTGTATGATTCATCCTAAATCCTTTATAACAGAGCTGTATATCTGTAATTGGTGCATATGAATTGGTGCTAGCTATCATGAACCGTGCGATAAGACATATGTTAGTTATGAATGGATCTGTTATAATTTTGGTGCTATAAATACTTGATCTAGAAATGGCATTATAAATTTATCCAATCATAATGATTGATATGTACTTTTAATTTTTAAAATTGTTTTTCTATTGATATAGGTGTATTCAAAAGTCAGGAATTGGCGTGTGTAAATTTGTATAAGACAAAGCAGAAGTGCATATTAAGTAGACTATAATGATGAAAAGTCAAATGAAATAGTGCAAGGCCTTACAGAATCTGGTAATGTACAGCATTTCCATGCACCTGCACCTAATTTTTGGAGCTTTTTTTTGTTGGCGGAGTCCTTGTATTCTATGATTCGAGGATAACAAGGATCGAACTCCCCAACATCTGTACTCTTACCTGACACCCGTGCCCAATCCCATTGGGATAAAGAGGTTATCGCATTGCATTATTGGGTATAGCTTATGTGGTTACAACAGTTTGAAAAAAAATATTTAGGCTGATAGATATGCTTTATACATGTTTCAGGGCGATTGGTTTGCTTGGTTACATGTAATCTGGTTACTATATGTGTCTGGGCAATCTATCTTTTCATTTTCCTTGCATGTTGTTCTAGGTATTCCATTGAATTTTTCTAATACTTACCCTGGCACTAACAAAATTACAAATTTTTTATGTAGAGATTGGCTTCTGACTTCCTTTCCAACTGCATCTTTCTTGCTGTTGGAAGGGTTGGTTCTAGTACTGATTCGATCATACAAAGAGTTGAATATGTTCTTGAATCAGACAAAAGAAGCCACCTTATGGACCTTCTTCATGCCCAAAAAGCTAATGGTGTTCATGGAAAGGTCATATCCACTTCAAAACTGAACTTTCTTGTGCATTGTTTCTTCACACCCGAGGGTGGCTCCATTGAGTTTCATTTTATTGGATTTTTGCAACATTTTCTTGTTGACTCATTTATATGGTAATATTATTTTGATTGGATAATTGCTGTGGTTGATGATACCATTACTTTGATCCCTGCAGCAAGCTTCGACTTTGGTCTTTGTAGAGACAAGAAGGAGCTGATTCACTATAGTATAATGCCTCTTTTTGGTGGCTAACTTTCAACATCAAATTACTTCTGATGCAGACGTCATAGCTCATAGATACATAGGATTGATGGATCGGATCCGAAAGGTGCGAATTCGACTTGACAGCTATTGCATGTACCAGGATACTGACTGATCCGAAATATCCATGCTACTGCCGAGGTATCTACTAAGGAATCTGAGGTATCTACTGAGATATCTGAGGTATCCGAGGTATATCTGCTCAGATATCCAAAGTTCCACTGATTCCTATAGGGTTCTGATGCTGTTGTAGTAAACGGCCATAATTTTGTCATTCGATGTCAGAATCCTTAAGTTGATCATATTCCAGAAAGCTCTTTTGAGCTATACGAGACTGGTGCTTTGACGACACTGTAAGTTTTAGAGCTTAATTCAATCGTTTGACAGACCTACGGGAGTGTGCAAGAGTCCTAGTCTGATATGGAGTTTGTTTTGATTTATTTAGTATTTTATTTTTTTTCAAAATTTTTTTTAATTGAGTTAGGATTTTCCCTATAAATAAGGCCCTTGACCATCATTGTAAGGAGTTTTTTTTTAGATCATTGAATAAAAATTTGTGAGAAGAGAGTTCTTTTTTTTCATCTTTCTTTGTTTGTGCGTCTTCAATCCTTCTTCCCCAACGATCGCCGCACTATAGGCTACGTCAGTTGGTATCAGAGCCCTTTAGATCTATTAGTGCTGATCTTTTTCTGCAGTTCAGATGGTGGGTGGTGGTCGTAAGAAGAACCAACATGTGAATCAAGTAGCAGTCCATGAAGAAATCATGCAACAAGAACGGGACCTGATGTTGGAGTGTGAAGATTTGAAGAGACAGGTGACGGATTTGATTGTGCATCTTACGCAGTTAGAAATTTGGGATGCGAGATCCGAGGCAGAACCTGATGATCGTAGATCTAACGGGAAGTTTTCAGATTTTGAAAATTCTTTTCATGGGTCCATATGCTTGTGAGAAGATCATGATGATTTGTTCGAACGATCAATCTGCTAGTTTGATTCTATAAGATTAGATCTATCTAAATATTCTGGTGGTCTACAGACGGAGGTGTTTCTTGATTGGCTGGATCAGATTGAGTACATCTTCAAGTATAAGAAGGTACCTTATGATAAAAGATAAAACTTATTGTCTTAACATTGACAGGTCGAGTTTCTCCATGATGGCAACAGTTGAAGAAGCCAAAAATTCAGAATTGAGAGAAGATGAAGAAAGCGTTGAGGGAGCAGTTTTTATCCTTCAACTTCATGCAATCCTTGTACCAGCACCTACAGAACTTGCGACAAGGTTCTGTATCCGTGGATGATTATACGAAAAAGTTTTACCAACTCGTGGCTAGGAACGACCTTACAGAGAATAAGGAACAGATGGTCGCGAGATACTTGGGAGGTCTACGACTGTAGATTCAGGATGCTTTGAGGCTCCACACCTTGGGACCGTCAAAGAGACGTACCATCATGCTATTGTTGCTGAGGAGCAGCTGCGATGCAGACCTACACCCAGATTTGATCTGCCCCAATGAAGCAATCAAGCGACAAAAAATCAGGGGACATGTGGTGCAATACTAATAACCTTTTGTTCATATTGTAGATACAAGATCCTCAAATCCAATCCCAGTTGGATCATCAAATCTACGGTGTTACAATTGTGATGAAATTGGACACACGTAGAACAATTGTAAGAAGCCTGTTGGACGATCTGAGAAGCAGCTGCTTATTGAAAAGGAGAACCATCTGAGGAAGAACAAGAGCCTGTTTATAATTAAATGGGTAATGAAGAAGATGACTCCTTGCTATTTGGTGATAGCGGGGAGGCTCTAGTTATTTGAAAGAACCTACTTGCTCCCAAAAAGAGAAAAAAGGATTGAAGGCAGATCAATATTTTCATACCTACTGCACCATTGAGAAGAAAGTCTATAAAGTCATCATAGATGGTGGAAGCTGTGAAAACATCATCTCACAGTAGGTTGTTACAAAACTAAATCTAGCCATCGAGAAGCACCCCGACCATACAAGCTGTCTTGATTTCAAAAGAAGAGTGAGGTTATTGGTGACAGTCGTTGTCTTGTTTCATTCTCTATTGGGCAGAAGTACTATGACAAGGTATGGTGTGATGTTGTTGCACTAGACATCTGTCATCTACTTCTGAGAAGGCCGTGGCAGTATGATCATGGTGTTATTCATGATGGCCGTCGGAGACTTATACTTTTTGGAAGGATAATCAGAAGATCACCCTGGCACCAATGAGGGAAGAGGACTTATCCAAATCTAAAGTGAAGACCAGCATCAACCTTCTGACAAAGCGCACCTGTTTGAAGGAAGCGATGGAGGCCGACTACTTGCTAGCGGTGGTGGAAAAGGGCGAGTTGGCTGAGTAAGACACCCCACCCCTAGTATGTCCTATACTTCAAAAATTTGTTGATGTATTTTTTGAAGACTTGCTGGAGGATTACCATTAGAAAGAGATATACAACCACATCAATCTTGGAGTGAGTCTATCAAACAAATCATCGTACCGTATGAGCCCAGCTGAATATGAGGAGTTACAGCGATAGGTCCAAGAGCTGTTGGATAAGGGATACATCCGTCCGAGCATGAGTCTGTGTGCAGTTCTTGCTCTGCTGGTTCCAAAAAAGGATGGTTCATGGCGCATATACATTAATAGCCGAGCCATCAATCGGATCATCATCAAATATCGATTTTCGATTCTGAGGCTGAACAACATGCTTGATCAACTTGCTGGGATCAAGGTGTTCACCAAAATCGACTTGAAGAGTAGTTACCATTAGTTGTGCATCAGACTTGGGGACGAGTGGAAGACAGCCTTTAAGATAAGGGAGGGTTTGTATGAATGGCTGGTGACGTCGTTCGGATTTTTCAACGCACCAAGCACCTTCATGAGGCTAATGAACCATGTGCTGCAATCATACATCGATAAATTCATTATATTTTTATGATATACTTATCTACAGCTCTACTTTAGAAGATCACTTGTAACATCTCGCGGAGGTTCTTAGCACACTGAGGAGAGAAGTTATTTGCCAATCTCAAGAAGTACAACTTTGTGGTAGGTAGCCTGACCTTTCTAGGCTATATTGTCTCCTTCAAAGGGCTAGGGCTAATCCATCCAAAATTCAGGCTATTCAGAACTGGTCGATGCCGCACTATCTCTGAAGTTCGAAGTTTCCATGGCCTGACATCCTATCATAGATTCATCTGAGATTTTTTTCGATGATATTTTCGATTATTGACTGCATGAGAGGAAGGTGATTTCAGTGGACTCAAGGTGCAAGCTACTTTTGAAGAATTAAATTGAAGATCACCTTGCTAATGTTCTTGCCCTACTTGATTTCACTAAGGTCTTTGAGGTGGAGTGTGATGCATCCTCTACTGGAGTTGGTGGAGTACTCAATCAAGAGGGACGGCCCGTTTGCTTCCACGATGAAAATTATTTAGGTCTAAGCTAAACTATTCGACATATGATGTGGAGTTTTATACAGTGATCAGCGTACTTCGACAGTGGCGATATTATTTGATCCAGAAGGAGTTTATCTTATATACTGATCATAAAGCCCTAAAGTACATCCATGGATAAGAAAAGTTGAGCCATAGACATATCAAATGGATGAACTACTTGTAAGAGTTTCATTTTATTCTGAAGCACAAATTTGGTATTCAAAATCGAGTGGCAGATGCATTAAGCCGGACGGCCAAGCTGCTAGTTCTTTGTGTGGAGGTGATTGGATTTGATATCCTAAAGGACCTCTATGCCAGCGATCCAAACTTTGGCCAAATTCTACAGGAGGTGCATCCTCATGAATGAACTGATTTTCAATTACATGATGGCTTCTTGTTTCGAGGTGTATAGCTTTGCATCTCCAATTGCTCTTTGTGGGAGAAGATAGTACGGAGCTTCATGCAGAAGATCATTTCGGCAGAGATAAGACTCTCATATTGATCCACAGCAAATACTTTTGGCCTAAGATGAAGCGTGATGTGACTCCTATGTGCAGCGATGCCAGACATGTCAAGTTTCTAAGGGACGGCGATCAATGCCGGGCTGTACACTCCTTTACCTATCCTTGATCATCCCTGGGAGGAAGTTAGCATGAATTTCATGTTAGGATTGCCTGTGACTTAAAGGAGGAATGATTATTTTCGTGGTCGTAGATCGGTTCTCCAAGATGGCCCACTTCATTGCTTGTCGCAAGATCATGGATGCTTGAAACATTGCTCAGTTATTTTCAAAAAGATTATGACTCCATAGAGTATCCAAATCCATTACATCTGATCGAGACACAAAGTTCATGAGCCACTTTTGGAGGAGCCCGTGAGGGAGTTTAGGAACTACTTTGCAGTTCAGTTCAGTTCAGCCTATCATCCTCAAATAGATGGTCAGACCGAGTCTATTAACAGAAGTTTGAAAAATTTATTGAGAAGTCTTGCTGGCGAATGTCCGAAGCAGTGGGATTTGGCTTTAGCACAGGCTGAGTTCGTATTCAACTGTTCAGTGAACAGGACTACAGGCTATAGCCCATTTCAAATTGTCTATAGACTGAAATCTAGTAGTATTCTAGATTTAACTCCGACCACTTTCAGAGGATGACCCAGTGCAAAGGCTAAAGATTTGGCTACAGATATTCAAGCTATTCATCAATCAACAAAAGAACGGATTGAAGCTAGCAATATCAAGTACAAGGAGGCTGCAGACAAACATAGAAAGAAGGTAACTTTTGAAGTTGGCGACTATGTGTAGGCTGTTTTAACCAAAGATGAGTATCCGGTGGGAGAATATAATAAGCTGAGCCAATGCAAGGTAGGTCCTTTCGAGATACTCAAGAAAATCAGTGACAACGCCTATCAATTGAAATTACCATTCGAATCTCTGATGTGTTCAATGTGAAGCATTTAATTCCTTATGCAGATGATTTATCAGATGAGGAGGTTACCAATTCGAGGATAAGTTCTTTCAGTCAGAGGAGAACGACGCAGACGTCATAGCTCACAAATACATGAAATTGAGGGATCAGATTCGAAAGGGTGCGAATTCGACTTGATAGCTATTGCATGTGCCAGGATATTGACTGATCCGAGGTATCCATGGTGTTGCCAAGGTATCTACTAAAGTATCCCAGGTATCTATAGAGGTATCTGAGGTATCTGCTGAGGTATTCGAGGTATATCTGTTGAGGTATCTGAAGTACCATCAATTCCTATAGAGTTCTGATGCTGTTGTAGTAAAACGATCATAACTTTATTATCTGATATTAGAATCCTTAAGTTGACCCATTTCGAAAAGTTTTTTTGAGCTCTACGAGGTTGGCTACTTCTCGAGCTCTACAAGGTTGGCTGTTTCACCACCACTGTAAATTTTAGAGTCTAATTCAATTGTTTGACAGACCTACGGGAGCGTACAAGAGTCCTAGTCTAATATGGAGTGTTTTGATTTATTTAATATTTTATTTCTTTTCAAATTCCTTCTTTTAGTTGAGTAAGGATTTTTACACTAAAATAAGGCCCTTAGCCATCATTGTAAGGAGTTTTTTTGGAGATCATTGTTGATTCCATGATTGATTTTGATGATTGCCAAATTTTGAGTAATTATGATTCTAACCAAGTATTTCAAGAGTTGTTGTAGGTCTTTTCAAGTGCTTAAGGTGAAGAAATAATCCAAAAAAAAGATCTCCACAAAAGTCACCAAATCAAAGGTTTCAAAGAAGAAAAATCAGATCTTAGATTTGGTAGAGTCGACCTCAGAGTAAAAAAGGTCAATCCATTCACTGAAAGAAGGCTTAAAATGAAGATTTTCAAGTTTCAGATGAATTGGAGTCGACCCCAGGAGGATTAGAGTCGACCCTGGCATGAGGAGAAGCACTAGCACGATGGCCGAGTCGACTTGAGTAGAATCTGAGTCGACTCAGAAATGAAAATTATTTTCAGACCCTATAGTCGAGCCGACTCGATAGGATTTCGAGTCAACTCGGAGGTGACAGGAGTCAACTTGAAGACAGTCGAGTCGACTCGAGCCACAGGACAGACTTCAATGGCTAGTTTTCAGTTCATCTCCAACAGCTCTATTTGTCTCCAACGGCTAATTCAAGCCCTCTAATGGTCCAATCTCAATCTCCAGCCATTGTCAAGCCTATTAAAGATGGAGAATCAAAAGAAAAGTAAAAAAATGGATTAAAGAAAAATATTAAAATTTGTGAGCTTCATTATATATCCAAAGAAAAAAGAAAAGAGAGGATATTGTGATCCTAATTCAGAGAGATTTCAAGTGGCATCATTCACAACAATCTTCATCCTCTCAACATTCAAAAAAAGAGTTCAAGCTTTCAAGAGAGCAACAACTCAAGTCTCTTCTTCATGCTTCAAAAAGAGTTCTTTTTACTTTTTTTGTACTAAAATTCAGATATTGTTTTTGTTTGTTTATAAATTTTTTGGGGTGAAGAAACTTAGGGATAGATTGGTCCAAACCCGTAATTGAATGTTGTAAAAATTTTGATTGGTGATTCTGGAAAACCAACTAAATTGTTAATGAGCTCGAAAAACTAACGGCATAAAGATTTTGATTGGGTGACCTGGGATAAAATCAATTGGATTTGTTTGTGAGTCCGAAAAAATAAACACATGGTAATCAAGGAAGGATTATAGTGAAAATCTTAAGAAAAGCTTGGGGAGTGGACATAGGTGCGAATTGCATCAAATCACTATAAAATTCTTTATGTTTGTGTTATGCTTTATCTTATTCTACTACTTGTCTTGTATGCTTTGAATTTCAGCTTAGCATAGTTTAAATCTTGCATAGTAATTTATATATCACTACAAAATAAGAGAGTTTTTGAGATGAATTTATTTACGATAAAATTTTTTTTTACGTCGTCAATAAGTCTATTTACGACGAATAAAATTTTTTATCGCTAATAATTATCTATTTACGATGATTTTATTTTTCATCATAAATAAATATATTAGTGATGAAAAAATTTCATCACAAATATAAATTATTTGCAATGATTATTTTCATCATAAATAATAAAATATTTATTTAATTTAAATTTAAATATTAGCGATGAAAATATTTTATCATAAATAATTTAAGTATTTACGATGAAAACTACCTTTTGTCGCAAATATTTGTTATTTACGACTAAATATTTTCATCACTAATATTTGAAAAGAATAAAAAATTTTAAAAATTCAAAAATTATAGATTATTTGCAATAAAAAGTTTCATCATAAATAATTGAGTATTATCGATGAAAATTAAATATCTGTCGCAAATATCAGCTTATTTATGATGAATACTTTTCATCGCTAATACTTGAAATTTTTTTTAAAAAATTTAAAACTTATAGATTATTTATGATGTAAATATTACATTGCCAATAATAGAGTATTTGAGACATAAATTTTCATCGCAAATAAAACTTATTGACGATGAAAACTTTCATCATTAATATTTAAGAAAATAAAAATTTAAAATTAAAAATTACAGATTATTTATGATGATAAAATTACATCATAAATAATCTAATATTTACGATGGAAGATCTATTTTCATCGCAAAATATAGTGATATTTTATAATGAATATTTTTCATTAGCATATGTGAAAGAATGAAAAATTTTAAAAATTCAAAAACTGCATACCATTAGCGATGCAAAATTTTTTATCGTCAATAATTAACATATTTGTGATGAATATAAACTTTTCGTTGCTAATACTACAATTTTTATGATGAAAAGTTTTCATCATGAATATTTAAAAAATTTAAAAATTTAAAATAACAAATTAGTTGCGACGAAAATAATACATCGTAAATAATTGTATTTGCGATGCAAATTTTTTTGCATCGTAAATACTCATCTATTTATGATAAAAATTTTCATCGCTAATATTTTAAGAAATAAAAATATTTAAAATTCAAAATTTTTAGATTATTAGCGATGAAAAATTTTTTTCGTCGTAAATAGTCAATTATTTGAGATGAAATATTTCATCGTCAATATTTTAAAAAATTAAAAATATAAAATTATTTACGACAATACTTTTCGTCTTTAAATTTTTTTGAATCTGTTTCATTGCTCTATTTTGTATACGTTGTTGGTTTTAGATTTTTGAATTTGCTCATTTCCTTCCTGGTAAGATTTTAGAAT